>CAIGRR010054706.1:0-12631 GCA_903798365.1 Fraxinus sp. 1973-6204
ATAACCAAATGATTTTTTGTTCGAAAAACCAAAACTATTAATTTTTTTTTGTAGAACCGAATCGAACCACTTGGTTTGGTTCTGGTTTGGTTTGGCTTGGACATTTTGTCCACCCCTTGATGTACCTACTATTTTTGCAGATATATTACTCAATCATTTTACATGAACATCAAGGTTGACATAAAACTTGACATAATATCACGTGGTATTTTATAAATGAACAATTTAAAATAGAACCATTTTTGTAGCTATATTTTAGGATGTCATAGCCGTATAAGGATGAGGTTCAAATTTGTGGAGAATACCTTAACGTCGAGTAATGAACTTTTATATTTCTATGCTTATAATTGAAAGCACCATCTAGACACCCAATTTGCCTATGTATGTTTCTCTTCAAATTTTGCATGAATATGTCTCCCACATTCCTTGGTCCAATTCTTACTACATATTTCTCTTCTTTCATAAAACCCATTTTTTTTAAAGTAGTAAACAGAAATAAATCTATGAGCACCCCTCCATAAGACTGCAATCATCCTGTAAAAAAGATACTTTTTAGACTACACTTTCATGGTCAAGAGTGTGTTTGGTTCTAATAATGGGCCCACATGTCTTGTCCCACCGGCGACGTGAAACGATGGGCTAAAAGGGCATGACCAATCACTTGGCATAAACCCTATCGTCTATATTAATGAGCCAAGTCGGGGAAAAAAACTCGAGTCGAGCCCGAGCTTTTTTGAGCCTGAGCCGGGCCAAGCAAAAAAATAATAATGCTCGGCCCGAGCTTCTGGCCCAGGCCTTAGCGGGCCGAGCCAAACCCTGACCGAGCCGGTTCGATTTTTTGCTTTTTTTTTTTAATATATATAAAAATATATATTAGTTGAGAGGCAGCCTGTAGCTACGCAGTTACAGGCTGCCTGCAAAGGCAACCAATTTTAAATTATTATTATTATTTTTTTAAATGGGGCCAGCTTGCCGGGCCACAGGTCGGCCCGGGCTTGAGTCGACGCCCCAAAATGGGGCTCGGCCTGAATCTCGGCTCGGTGTAACTGAGCCCGAGTCGAGCCCAGCTCGAGCTTTTTACGGGTCGAGCCCAAGCAGTGCGAGCCGTCGAACTTTTTTGTCATAGCGGACCCAGGATTATTGTTCGGGGGGGTGAGACAGAATTTCGACTTTCAGGTGCTTTCATTAAAAGCAATGAAAAAGACGAAGAAAGTATTTATACTGTCTGCCACTATAGTAACAAATAGAAATTAATGATGAAATTATTGTTGCCACTAAATAAACAACATAATCAATTAATCATAAAAACAAAAGATTACTAATTTTTATACAGACAAAACAAAAGATTATCAATGGGGACCGAGTCATTGGGGTTTCACATAAATACGTAATGCAAGTTACGTATATCCTAGATTTATCAAATTATACAAAACCGATAAAGAGAAAAATTGAAAGAAAACGCTCACATAATCCAAAATGCAACAAATAAAAACAAGCAAAGAACAAAAATACTCATCAGAATTTTAACTAGAACAAGGCATCATTCCCATGTCATCCAAAATATAATATAATGCCTAAATGAACCAAAAATCACAAATTGTCATAAAGAAATACCACACATAGAACAGATCGGGAAAGTGGAAACGAGTCAATCAACCCCAATCGTGAATGCAAATCAATAAAAACCCAGAGAAACTTGTTTAAGAAAAAAAAGGAAAGGACTTTGCAGAGCCATTATCAGCACAACACGTGTAAATCATCAGACATGTATTTTCAATCCTCACATTATGAAGAACTACAGAATTATGCAATGAGAAAATCATCAATACAAAGTGAAAGTGTGATTGCCGATATGTCTATAATAGTCAGTATACAGTGAAGAAATCACCAACCAAACAGCAAGGCGTAAAATTTAAACTGAAAAACCAAAAACATAAAAGGAGAAAAAGTTTCACCTTTCGTTTGTTCTGTATTATTGAGTGAGTGAACGCCAGTCGGGGAGAACGCTTGAAAGCCTACCGGGAGAATTGGGGGAAAACATAGTCGCCAGTCGTCTTCTGTCGAGGAGAATTGGGGGAAACGAACTGAAGAGATTGGCAATTGGAGGGAAAGGGAAATGGAAGGGTGGGCGAGCTGGGTGGGCTCTTTCAACATTTAAAAAGACTTGGGCTTGGGTTGGTTGGGCTTTTTTTTTTTTATTAAAGGCAAAAAAATTATGGGTTCAGTGGGGGCAGTTGCCCACACTGGGCCCTGAATGTGTCCGCCCCTAGAAATGATGAGATATTTGTGGTTAAAATATAAGGAAAAATTATTGATATGATGTAAAATATTATTTTATTAAAAAATGCGTGGTTAAAAATGAGTTTTGAAAGAATGTATTTTTAGATGAGAAATGCTTGAGGTACAAGTGGGGTCGTGGGCAGAACCCCCGCCAATACCTCACAATAGGGGTGGGTGGGATTTTTTTGGCAATTTATTGTTACTGTGGGTTCCCCATCCATGTGAGTATACGTAAACCTTCTGTAAATTTTTGTTCTATACATTTGGCTTTTCACATTTTAGATAATGTGCATGGGCTAATTCTAATTAACTAATTTAATATAACTAAACTTCATAATATTAGTTATTTATTATTAAATTATAAAATATTTGAGATTCATGTGTATTATGAAAAACTATATATTTCCATATGAATCCGAATACTTTTCATCAACCAAAGGAAAAATGTTAAAGCTAACAGAATACATCTAAAAGTATTTATTTCGACTCCGCGGAGCATATTTGGTAAATTGCAGACAAGGTCCCTTAATATTGCAAATAATACACTTAGGTCCTCAATGTTTTTTGAACGATCATATCCCCAAACTTTAAGAAATTAGTGGACATACTGAACTGACAGAATTGCCATTAAATCTTTTTAAGGAAAAAAATAATATATAAGGATCCATTCACTAGTTACATTTTGAAATTGCTTGTTCAAATTTGAATTGAATAAGGAAAAAATATTAATTGGCATCCTTGTAGAGTGAATCTCAATAAATAAATGCTTAATAAATTAATAATCTCGTTTAAATAATAAATTTTTTCGATCCTAACTTGGGCAAGTGTACTAAATTAATTATCTGATAAATACATAAAATAATAACTACTTAAATTCGTAAGACTTATTGGAGGGTAGCATTGGCATGCATCTAGTAGGAATTGAACCTACATAATTCATACTAATACAAATTAATAAACTTTTAATTTGACAACATTTTTTCAAATCGCCTCTTTTTCCAAAAATGCATCCAAAATCTTTTACTTTTTCNATTCGTAAGACTTATTGGAGGGTAGCATTGGCATGCATCTAGTAGGAATTGAACCTACATAATTCATACTAATACAAATTAATAAACTTTTAATTTGACAACATTTTTTCAAATCGCCTCTTTTTCCAAAAATGCATCCAAAATCTTTTACTTTTTCTTTGCACCCAAATCAAAATTAACTTCATTCTTAATTTTTTGCCATGCACATAATAAATTTGGCATTAATGTTTTCTCTTTGATCTATGTATGTATGTGTGTGCATTTTTGTGCGCTAACAGATTAAATTTTGAGTTTCACCACATTTAATTTTTTTTTTTAATTTCTTACTTATATTATGGTAAAATAAAATACAAGTTATAAAAATATAAAATACTCTATAAATTAATAAATATTCATTTATCGATAAATTAATAAATTACTCATATATCGATAAATTAATAACCCCTTAAAATAATAATTTTTCTCAATTTAATATTATAATTTTATAGAGGTTTTACTATATATTTTGTCATAGATGAAGGTGATGTCATAGTTCACGAAGCTTCAAATGATTTTTTATTTGTCCAAACTCAAATAAGGGTGTATTTGAGCCTAATTTTGTGAAAGAATGGGATTTTTTAATAGTGATTTTTTCAATAATGTGTATTTAACATGTAATTAAAAATGAGTTTAAAAAAAAAAAAATTATAGAACTAATGTCAAACATGAGCTTAGAGAAAATGGAACATCCGACTAGAAGGTACAGTCGTTCACACTAACTTTCCCAATAAATATTCTAATATACTCAGCCACCACTTATGAGTATCTTATTTTTTTTTTTTTTTTTTCCCAATCATTTTCCACAGACAATACATGTATGCATAATGCATTGACCAAACTTATATTGTCTATGAAATATGTGGAGACAAAATTGCCCCCAAGAAAATTGTTTGTGTGGGTTGGAAATGGATACTTGTTCATTGGGTCCCACGCATAACTATTAAATTTGAACCAAACCGATCCTTCCGGTCACAAAACCAACTACATCCCTGTTTAGTAGGGATTAAAAATTAGGTTTTGATTTAAATTAATGTTAATAATTAATTTTAATCACATGTTTAATAGAATTCACAAATTTTCAATCATATTTTATCAATTTTTATCTGAATTCACTAAAAATCTTATTTTAATCTACTATATTTTTTCCTAGCCCCTATTTGAGTCTTAATATCTAAAAAATCATTTTTAAAAAAAACTTAAATCCTGTTTAATTCTCATTTATTAGGAAAAATAAGTTTTCAATAGTATTTTTAGAATAATGTATGGTTAAAAAGTGGGAAAAATTTTAGTATAGGTGTAGTATTATGTTATTGTGTAAATGTATGGTTGAAAATGATCTTATAATAAATCATAAAATAAATTAATGTGTGTCAAACATGAACTTATTTTCAACGTCAGATTCTCCTCATAAAATAATGATGTGATCCATGATATGTGGTTAAGTTCGGACAATGATCCATTGACTGTTGAGGAAGGGCATAGGTCTCGAGCAAAGCGGGTCAAAGAAGCAATGCGACTACTTGCTCAAGTCACGGTGGACGAAACATTGATTACGGCAAGCAAAGGGACAAATTTTATGTTCGACATGGGAGTTGAAATAAAGTAGAGCAACTTGATTCAAACAATGGACGGAGGAGACGGAATGAACAACTATGCGACAGTATAGCTGTTCAAGGCATGCAGTCACATGCCCCTTTATTGAAACCCCAGTGGATCTATGCGGCCGCATAGTATAAACCCGGCAGCGAATTTTTCAAATTTCGCGTAATCTTCTATTTTAATTAAAACTCTTGTATAATATATTTTTTTTATATCTTTTGAGACATAATTCCGTTGTTAAGTAGATTTTATAGATTCCATATAAATAAAACTCATTTCATTCATTGTAAAAATACAAAATTTGAGAGATATTATTGCGAGGCATATTGCTTTCTTCTCGTTCTTCATTGAATTAATTTTGAGCTATTTTTTTGCGGCGTTCAAACAAATCGAGTGAAATTCTTGAGTTTTGTAATCACGGGTCAACATATTATCGACGATTGTGTTGATTCTTTTGTTCAATATTTTTGAATCAAGTTAAACATTGATTCTAGACTTTCTTAATTTTGAATCAATCTTATGTGAGTTTCGTAATTACTATTGTTACGTAGGTTCGCATCAGTTACACATAGATCAACTGAAACCCTCCACTGGGATTTCAGTAAAAGGGCATGCGACCGCGTGCCTTGAACAACTATGCAGTCCTTTTGTCTCCTCTATCCATTGTTGTGGAGGGTTCAGTAAAAGGGCATGCGACCGCGTGCCTTGAACAACTGTGCAGTCCTTCTGTCTCCTCTGTCCATTGTTTGAATCAAGTTACTTCATTTCGTTTCAACTCCCATGTCCAACATGAAACTTATCCATTTGCTTGTCGTGATCAATGTTTCGTCCACCGTAACTTGAGCAAGTAGTCTCATTGCTTATTTGACCTGCCTTGCTCGCGACCTAGTCATAGGTCATTTCTCAGCGATTAATGGATTGTTACCCAGACTTGTTCTCGTATCATGGATCACATCAAATAATGTACACTTTTTTAAAAAAATCACTATTATAAAACCTTTTTTTTTTTTGTGGAAAATGGTGCTCAAACGGGGCTCGATAGGGAATCGAATTGCAAATGTACATGTTAAATTTCTAGTCAAACCTAGGGATGACAATAAAATCCGCCCAACCCGATATCCGTGGGGTCCCGCCCCGAATGGGGCGGGAATTACCCGCCCAACCAGGTACACGGGGCGGGGATGGGGCGAAAATCATTACCCCGAAGCAGGTATGGGGCGGGTATGGGAAACATAGTCCTCGCCCCGTTACCCGCCCCGTTTAAATTTAATTTCAAATTTAAGTTTTTTATCGAACAAAAATAATAAATTTATCATCATTTTTAAAGAGAACATAAGTTGCTTTTAACCAATGAGTAAAAAAAGTAATAATATATTAATATTTACTAACTAAAGACATAAAAAAAATAAAAGTAAAATTTAAAATAAATAAAAATTTTTTGTGGAAAATGGTGCTCAAACGGGGCTCGATAGGGAACCGAATTGCAAATGTACATGTTAAATTTCTAGTCAAACCTAAGGATGACAATAAAATCCGCCCAACTCGATGCCCGTGGGCCCCGCCCCGAATGGGGCGGGAATTACCCGCATATCCGGGTACACGGGGCGGGGATGTGGCGAAAATCATTACCCCGAAGCGGGTATGGGAAACATAGTACCCGCCCCGTTTAAAATTGATTTCAAATTTAAGTTTTTTATCGAATAAAAATAATAAATTTATCATCATTTTTAAAGAGAACATAAGTTGCTTTTAACAAATGAGTAAAAAAAGCAATAATATGTTAATATTTACTAACTAAAGACATAAAAAAAAATAAAAAATAAAAAGAAAAAAATAAATAGGGCGATAAATGGGGCGAGAGACTTGCCCCGCCCCGTCCCGCTTTAACCGGGTATGGGTATGAGTATGGGGTAAGTTAATAAAAATACCCGACGGAATGGGGGTGGGATTGGCTGACCCGCCCCGTTGCCATCCCTAGTCAAACCCGCAATCTTATCGTAAATAACTTCACAAGTTACCAAAACCGGATTCCAGGTATCCTTTATTATAACATATTTGGGATTCAAAATCTTAGGAATCCACAAACTTGAACCTGCTATCGCCTTCGTTAGTTTCTCTCTTCCCTTAAAAAGTAATCAGAGGATGAAGCTTCTTCTTTTACTTGGGTGATAAATCCAATTATCCAAAGGTCAAAACAATCAAATGCAGTCTAGTGAAATCTGTATGTATAAACAATGCATAAGAAATTGAGGTTTTGATGAAGGACTACAGTGATGAACAAAAGTTTGTTGTTTTTAGTCATAGTGATACAATATTGGTATGTTGGGAAAAATAATACCACGTAGGCTTGCATATGTAATTAATTTCACTTAAAGTTAAGGGAAGATTTTATAATTAAGAGGTTTAGTTTTATCAATTTAATTTAGGAGAGAAGGTTTAAAATTTTAAATTTCAGATTTTTTAAGGTTTAAAATTTCAAATATCATATTTTTTTTAAAATTTATTTATAAATTAATTAATTAAGCATATATTTTATTAATTAAATATATTAAGGTCACAATTCCATATAATTTGATCACAAATTCAATATAATTGGTCACAAATTACAAATTTTACATGTCACAATTTATTTTATGGTCACAATTCAAAATTTTTATAGGTCACAATTTGTCTATTGATCACAAATAAAAAATTGAAACGTCATAAATTATTTTACGGTCACAATTCAAAAATTTTATGACACAATTTGTTCATCGGTCACAATTTAGAAATTTTATAAGTCACAATTTGTTCATCGATCACAAATAAAAAATTTATATATCACAACTTATTCATTAATCACAAATCACAAATATTATAAATCACAACTTAGTAGACAGTCACAAATTGTCAAATTATCGATCACAAATTAACAATTTTTTAGATCACACATTATTTTTTGTCACAATTAATATTTTTCATTAGTCACATATTGTTTATCAGTCACAGATTAACCAATTTAATGGTCACAAACGACCAAATAATATGTGACCACCATTAAAACTTTGTGATCATCACCTCGTCACTCCCTCCAACAGCATCATCGCCACCGTCGCCCCCACCACCACCACCACCACCACCACCACCACCACCACCTCCCGACAGCAACATCATCTCAAACAAATCAACACATCACAGAAAACACCACCACATCCTCGCATCGATCCACCACTACCCCGACATGTACATCACCACCAACATATCAACATCAACATCACCACCAACACCAAGATCCACCACCACCGTCACCAACAAAACTACTGCACACAACCACAGAACAACCACCGTCTCATCTCACAAATCTGCTTCGCTTCTCGCAGATCTTATAGACCACCATGCCCACCATAGATCCAACACTACGCCGGCACAATTACAGCCGACGCTGCCAAATCGCACCTCCACCAGTGTCCAATCCAACCACAGATCCACCACCATGTTCAAAATGTACCTAATGAATTACACAATCAAGCTAAATTTCATCGAATCAATTTGATTAAAAAATTTCCCCAAATAAAGGTAAACGGGGTTTCTTGAAGGCATAGGGCTCTCCACTTCTTGATCACCAACAAATTGACTTTTCTTCTCGCAGTCAACGGTCAACTCCAATTGAAATTCCGGTGTAGCAGGTAGGTTCAGATCGAAGTCTCTTGGAGCGTGGCTGGATGAGCCACCATCAGAGGAGGTGACGTTACTTTTAGAGCTCCCACCGTCGATGGTGCCTTCGTAGTGGTGATGCTTGTGACCACCTAAAGCCTGGCCGGTAGGGAAAGACTTATGGAAGATGGAACACTCGTGGAGTCTACCTCTTGGGTTGAGAGCAAATACATCAGAAGCAGTGCTTACAGCGGCCGTGGTTGTGGATGTTGACGTCGAATGATTGCCATCGTCTGAAGCAGTCGCGGTGGTGTTCTTGCGATGGCTTGCTTTATGTCCGCCAAGTGCTTGGTATGAGGAGAGTGGAGAAGAGAGAATAGAGAGTGATGGTGAAAAGAGAGAGAGAAGGAAAAGGAAAATTAAAATGAAATTGATTAGGGTTTATGATAAAAATTGTACAGTTAATATTTAAAATAAAATATCTGATTTTTGAAAAGTGAAACTTTTAATCTGATTTTTGAAATTGAAACTTTAAAAATCTAGTTTGGTGTAATTTTCTCTTTTGTTATTGATGAGAACTGGGTCGGCTTGCCAAGGCATGAGAAGGTGGCCCCTGACATAGTGCTAGAATGCAAAATTACGTAAGTGGAATTTACACAGCAGCAATAGATATTTAAAGATCACACTTCATAAATTAGAGATGAAGTTTATTTGTCACTTTTCAGGTATTTAACATGTTAATTAAATATTAAATATTTTAATTAATTGATGCGCATATATCGTAAATTAAGTATTTCAAATTTTGGATTATCTTCACTTCCTTTATTTTTGAAACCTTCATTCTTCTCACACGTAACCTCCACGACTCCACGATTCTTCTACATTCGATATTCCTAAATCTCCAACTTCCGGTAACTTCAACCGTATATTATCATCCTCAACTGTATATTAGCATCCTACTATATAAACATATTTTATTTACCTTATGAAACCTGTAGATTCCGAAATCAAAGTATAATGACTAAACTGAAGGGTGGAAATAAGGGAAATAAGATAGAGGAGACATCAGATAGAAGTAAAATAATAAAAAGGCCAAAGTTCCATCAAAGAGACAAAAATCATTTGGGTCACGCAAGAAAATGTCCACGAACAAGGTATTTTCATTTTTCTTTCCTTTGTTCATTTGAGTTATATGTATGTAGTCCAAAATTGATGGATAACAAGTATTGCAATTGTATTGGACATTTGTGACATGTATTCGATTCAATTTTAGTAGCGAAGGAAATGGGTGAGGGTTTCCATTTGAAAGTTTTGTTTTATATAATTTGATATTTTTTTTATTAATGAATGATCCGTGACATACAATAGGCCATATGTGACCTATCAATTCGATTGTGACCAATGTTTTTATGGATTTGTGACCTGAATACATACCATTCTCTGCATCTGCGACAATATTTACGTGATTATATACTATTATATGTATGACTTGATTTAGTTTTCTTTTCCAATATTTGACCTGATTGTATACCATTACATGCATCAGTGATCTAATTTACTTGATTGCTAAGATTCTATATATTTGTGACTCGATTTAATTTACATTTCCAATATGTAACTTGATTGAAAATCATTACCTGTGACTTGATTTACAGTCTCGTCTATCATTATCTATGACCTTGTTTATTGTACCATTTTAAATTTAATTTTAACATTGTTTTCATTTAAACACGTGATGCAGGTGTGAAACTTTATCATATCACAAGATAGTTGGTTTTCTGGAAAAATTACCATTACCATGACAAAGGGTATTCTAATAAACCTCAAAACATATTTAAATGAAGCCCAACAACGTATACTTATGGCAACATGCTTTGTACACTTTCTGAAATGCCATGAAATTGTGGTCAAACGAATCTAGTTGCATGGACTTGAGCATGATGATTTATAGTAGCCTTCTGCAGCAGAAGATTGGGTAAGTTTGTGATAAATATTTCAAAGTGTAATCAGTTAAATAAGTTTCATTAATAATAAATTGTTTTGTGTTGTTCTTCAGACACGATTGTTGTATATTAGTGATTAAATACGTCGAATACATGCTCCATGACGATAGAGAGTCCATACCGAAGAAATTTGATACTGGCAAGATTAGGCTGGATATAGCAACATTGTTCTATAAATATTGGGATATTAGGAAGCCTACAAAACGACGAAAGCTTGCAAATGGAAAGGGGATTGTTATAGAGTGATAGTTGAAAATATATTTGAAAATCAGGATGATGAAGGGATTTGTAAAGTTTATAAATATTGGCCTCATTTTATTTGTCCTTTTTCATATTGTGCGCGATTAAACTAATTGTAATGAATATGAAACTGTGGCTGTGCATTGAGATGTTGCAAACTTATTTAGTTTACCATTTGAGCAGATGTTTGAAATGTTAAATTACTTTGGTGTCATGTTTTATTTGCACTTGATAAATGTAACAAGTTTCTGGTACAATTGCACAGTTTATCTGCATAGGTTATAGATTATAACTATACGGGATATAGATTATATTGCACATGTCACATATTATATTAATTGGAGGTCACATATGAATTACTAATACCAAAGATTAAATATAAATGTTCACATATGTCTGTGAAGTGATAGCATGTCAAAAATTGATGTGCACAGCTCATAGATTCATTGTTTGCAAGTTAAATATAACTAAAAAAAGGTCACATGTCACAGAGTCCAATGCAGTGATCACATATTGTTGTCATTAGGTCACAACGTATACTACACATGTCACATTTTATTTTGCATAACTCACATGTTTCATAGTTCTCTATCCATAGGTCACGATCTACTGAATTGGTCACATTTTACAATATCAAATCATAGATTGTGCTTCATATGTCACATGATATAAATTGGAGGTCACATATGAATTACCAATCCCACAGATTAAATATAAATGTCCACATGTGTTTGTGAAGTGCTAACAAGTCACAAATTGATATGTACATGTCACATATTCATTGTTTACAAGTTAAGGTCCTGTTTGGTACAGACTAAAATCGGATTTTAATCTAAGTAAAAATCAAACAATCAATATTAGCCACATCTTTCTTGGGTCCCACAACTTTTCAACCACACATTTCAAAACTTCTATCACAATTTACTAAAAATATAATTTTAATCTCCGTCAAACACCCTCTAAAAATCCTGTCAAATGGGATCCCTGTACGACGACCGACATACTTGAAAGTGATTATAGGATATGAGATACGGAATGTGTAAATAAAAATTTGATATTTTTGAACAATTCAAATTATAATTTAAGAATTGTTGAACATGAATTTATAGAGAATTGTTGACAGAATATTTGTATTTATCATACTAGATACGTCGTTTATTATGGACGTTACAATTGATAAATTTCAACTCCAACCTAAGATAAGAAGTTTAGATGTACAAGTATTCAAGTTTTTTATTTTTTGAAATTGAATAGCGTGCCAACCTATGAGGATCTTTCCAAGAATATGGCACGGGTGATGTCTTGTCTGATGCGGGATGCCAATGCTATGGTCGAAGGTGTGCGGGATGCACGATGCTACGCAAATATCCGAGGAAGGAAGCAAGATAACATGCGAGAAAAATGTGTATGGCACAGGAGTTGCTCTGTTGATGCCACATGACATGGTTAAAGGCGTGCGCGATGCTCAATAGTAATGCGTAGATTCAGAGAAATCAAGGCAACACATTGGTTTTGTGACGAGTAAATGACTGAGGCATGGATGCCTAATTTACTTGATGACGGCATCACAAGGTGGAATTTGGGGTACGCAAGTTAGATTGGCATGGACCGATGGGTTGATGTGGGCATGTGTTCAACAACATTGCAATCTTTCCATCTAGTTGATTTTAGTACTCGAATTCAATGGAAATCAGGTCGTATGGAAGGTACATGACGACAGGTATGGGTGGTTATTGCGTAGGCTTCATTGAAGGACGTACTGGGCAATTCTAACATGAGAGCAGTGGCGGACCCACGAAGGGCCCA
>CAIGRR010054716.1:0-11683 GCA_903798365.1 Fraxinus sp. 1973-6204
TCAGGTCACGGGTTATTTTCAAATGATCACAGCATGATTGACAGAATATATTGCACATGGCTCAGGTAACAGCATATGGCTCCACAGTATAGGTCACAACACAGGTCACAGGTCACAGATCACGGCATAGGTCATAGCACATGGCTCAGGTCACAGCATTGGTCACAGCCGGCAACTCACCACAACCACCATCACTAACATCGCCACAGCCTCATTAGCACCACCTTACCACATCATCTCGTTCAAGTGAACCATGAACCTATAAACAGCAAACAAAGACTATTATTCAAGTATACATTTCAATAATGCAAAAACAAACAACAAATCAAATGCACAGAACACAACATTTCCCACTCATACCTAAATAAATGAGCCAGGTCAAATCAAGACATTCAAATTGGAATCAAGGGAATCTATAACAAAAATTCACCCTTGAGAATACATGTGGGATGTAGCTGTATTATCGTCTTGACCTGCATCAAGTGAGCATAAATCATATGGCAATCGATTATTAATACCTCGGGCTATTGTCTGACCAGCGATAGAGGAAGGTGGGAGGCCAAGGATCCCAATGAGATTTGGGGGAAAAGGTTTTACATGGCCTTTTAATTTTTTTCACCTTTGAAGAGTTGGCGATAAGTTTCAGTGCGAACCTCATCGATCACAGTAGGCTCCAGATCTACAAACACAACCCTCATCGACCATAGACCACGACCACCAGCACCACCACCAACTACAAACATTGACACGGTGTCCTCTTTTTCGTTGCAGCACCCAGATTGTGGTGGTGACGACGCTGTGTCCTCTTCTTCTTCACGCGGTGACCTCGTCGTCTGGGTACGGTTGCATCACCAGGATTGGGGGAGATTATTGGGGTTTGGGGTTGGGTGGTATGGATGCAGAGAGAAGAGAGTTGAGGAGAGATGAGAGTGAGGCTAGAGAAGAGAGTTGAGGAGAGAGAAGAGAGTGAAAATATTTTGATTAGGGTTTAGGTAATTAATTGAGATGAAATTAAAATATAATTTGTATATATATATATATATAATTATAATCTGTATCTAATTAAAAATATCTAATTTTTGAAAATTAAAACTTGAAATTTGATTTTGGAAAATAGATCTTGAAAATTAGGGANTAATTTAGGGGTGGGTGTATATATATTAATTTTTATAATATTATTATTAATATTTAATTAAATATAAAAAAATCTGTATCTATATATAAAATATCTGATTTTTGAAAATTAAAACTTGAAATTTGATTTTGGAAAATAGATCTTGAAAATTAGGGAATTGGGTAATTCGCACTATTTTATTTTTCTAAAGCAGGTTCATTTATTAATGAGGTGGTATGATCTGGCCTTGGGTTGGGTTTCTCTACCACGTTATGTTTTCGGGTATGACAAACTCATAAAATATTAAATCTTTGTTTGACAAAGTTTTTTAAGATCATAAGATGATGGGTTCCACATATTGTGTGGTATGAGTCCAATTAATATATATGATTAAAAATAAAGTTTAATTAGTTTATAATTTCAAAAAAAATATTAGCTTATAATCTAAGTCATTATAAAGAAAAATTGAAGAAAAAAAATGTTTTAAATTGTGATATTTTAGAAAATGTATGAATAAAAATAATAATAATGTACCTACAAAATATTTTAGTAAGTGATTGTATGATTAAAAATTATTTTGAGAAATAAAAAAGTTTTTAGTTCAAAGATAGGCAAATCGGGACTAAAAAACTTTGTCAAATGCTTTAACTCAATTTACAATAGTGTGATATTTTTTAATTAAAAAACAAATTGACCCCAAAATTCCTCTGGCAGAAACTAGAAAGGATTGGAGGGAGATTCGAGCTGACATTTTTTAGGAGAGATTTGATTTTGAGTTTGATTGCAAATGGGAATAGTGCTCACGAGGCTGTTTTCGTCGCTGTTTGGGAGCAAGGAAGCTCGGATCCTTGTATTAGGGCTTGACAATGCGGGAAAAACCACTATTCTTTGTATGGAATCGCTTTATGTCTATACCTTTTCCAGTGGTTTCTCTCTGCGTTTGTTATAAATTTGATCTACTTAGGTTTTCTTTTTTCTTTTATTCTTCAGATCGGCTTCAGATGGGTGAAGTTGTTTCCACTATTCCGAGTAAGTGCTAAAGAAATATTATTATTGTTATTATATATTCAAAGGAAAAGGGAATTTAGATCATGTACTTTTAGCTACAATTACTGCTTGAGGTTAAGTTGAGAAGAGCTTTTTCTGTGTGCAGGAATTTTTCTTTTTATATATATAATTATATAAGCTCGTGTAAAGTTATTGGAGAAGTGTAATTTGAATTTTAGCTTACGAAAGCAAGAAAGAAAATTGTATTTTAATTTTGATTTTATTTTTATTTTTATTTTTTAATCATTTGATGCAGCGATTGGGTTCAACGTGGAAACAATGCAATATAATAACATTAAATTCCAAGTCTGGGATCTAGGTACGCAATTTGACATTTAATTCCTGATGCAACGTAGACTTCAGTTTTTTGCTGTGAATATCATTGAATTACTACTTTATTCATTTACTAGGGATGAGACTTAGTTTGTTGTTACTTTTATCATTATTTAATGTTGTGGATCTCGCGCTGTCAAAGCAGATATGTAGGCTGCAGTTTTATTGATCCTGGAATTTCTTGAATGAGTGCTTGTTCTCACTTTGACTGATATGAAACTAATATTAGAAGGCATTTGATATTAAGTCAATCTTTTTAATGTGATCAGAAAAATATATTTAAGAAATACATTTATGTACTTAAGTACAAAACTTGGGCGCTTTTATCCACGGGTATGGTTATGGGAAAAGGAAGGCTCTTTACTTGCAACAGTCTTTTTTTCTGTTTTTTTTTAATCATGAACCTGCTTAGGGGGATGTCTACGAATTTCTGTTCTGTATTGGTAACTGGAAAGACTGCAGCAAAGAAAGCTTACCTCACCATTAAGATAGATAGTAGGTGGAGCTAGTAGAGTGGACATTACATGAATTGAAATGTGGTTCCTGAAATATCTGCATAGGATGAAATGATTGTATATTGAAGAAAAAAGGCAGTTGAGGATTTAGCGGGATCTGGTGAGAACTAAACAGTTCAGTGTTTTCTTACTTATAAATGCAAGGGAAACATAAGATGCTGATTGTTTGGCTCAGATGGATTGCCCTTTTCTCCTTTTTGGGCACTTGATTTGTAACATTTGACCTTCTTTAGCTGTTTCGTACTCCTCTACCAGTGATTTACCGTCTTCCTTGACGAAACGAACTTAAAAGGAGATTCCTAGTCTAGGTGGAATCCTTTCGCTTATAAGAATGAACTAGACAATCCGAGGCAAATCCGCAAAAGGCATTGTCGATGACCCAAACAATGATCTCTTGAAAGATGATATCATTAGCCTGAATTAGACTCCCTTTATTGATTCATGATTTTCAGAATCTAGCAGACTCATGAATATAATTATGCACTTAGAATGCTAATAAAAGAAAGAGCTTGGATTTTATCATACCATCCTCCTCTGTACAAGCATGCACATTACCTTTTTGTAACAGGCCAAAACTAAGATTGAGAGAATATTTTTTTTATTCACCCAGGCTTAGCATCTTCCCCGTAGTATAAGTGTGATCCATTTTAAGCATCTTTCCAGGAAGTATGAGTATATTCCTTATTACCCCTGAGATGTAACTCCTGCTACCATCAGCAGTACCACTACTACATTTAGGAATTGACAAAGTCGTTAACTTTTGGATTTGAAAGAGAACATGTAAGGTTTCCCCTTTATTATGGTATAATACAAATATGAAATTAGCCATCTTTGTTAGATTACATAAGGTTCTGTTGTATCTCAGGAACTCGATTCTCTTGCTTTTTTGAATAATTAGTTTTTGAGAAATTTCTAGTTGCTACCACAGTTACATGTGGAAGTTTCTGACTGCTGTTTTATTTTTGCTTCTTTTTTAGTCGTGATAATCAGTTCATTGACCTGGAAGATGTAATCATTCATAATTGTTCATATAACAGTTTTTTTCTTTCCTGATGGCAGGTGGCCAGACTAGTATCAGGTAAATTACATTTTGTTCTTTGCTGCTGTCATTATAGTCTGTTTCTAGCTAAATTTCTTGGATGCACAGGATAATACAGTTTCATAAATACTATCTTTATTGATCATGCTTTGTGTTTTACATCAATTTAACTTTTGCCACCTAGGCCATATTGGAGATGCTACTTTCCCAATACTCAAGCTATAATCTATGTTGTTGATTCAAGTGATACCGATAGATTGGTGGTTGCTAAAGAGGAATTTCATGCTATATTAGAGGTGCTTTTTTGTTTATCTTATTGCTCCACCATAAAGGTACAAGCTTCTTGTTATGTGTTTTATGCTTTGTATTAAAGGATATTTGGCATTTTGACCAATGTCAATTACCAAGCCAAAATAATTAATGTCTGCTCTGCATATTTTATTTGTGTATTTTTGGCTCCGTTTATAAGGAATGGCATTTATCAAGGGACGGTCCATTGGGGTTTTTTATGTAGATGTCAGAACTGTGTAAAATGTGGTAATCTCAAAATGCAGTAGAGCTTGTAGTTGTCCTACCTTCCTGCACCGCTGCTTTTCATCCAAAATTTCGTTCTTTTGGTTCAGACAGGGAAGGCAAAAGAGGAAATTAGCAATTCAATTTACAATTTGCCCCTGCATTAGAAGAATGAGGGTTGAAAGATCATGTAGAGTAAGGCTGTCTTCTGCTGAGTGTCACATTCTACCCCTACCCTAACAAATCATTAGCTACCCTCACTTTTCGGAGCCAATTGTAACATCCATGTTGGCTTACTACGCATAAAACATTGTGTTCTAAGTGTTTTGTGAAGGCGATAAACAGTAAGTGTGGATTGACAACACGTAGGTTTGATTGATATAGATGCTAGCATTATGGACGCGGCCAGATTGGCTGGATCACTTCCTTTTTTCACTGCCATGGCATTTTGGACACTGAGGGTGTGCTTTTCCAAAGGTCGTCATTCAATGGATATTTACAACTTACAAGTGAGAATTTTGGTTTAACATATTTAGTTACCCAGCCATATGAAGCCTAATGGCCCTAAGCGGGTTCTATGTGTATAAGTAAACCCTACAGAAAACCAAACTCAGCAACTTGTCTGGACTTTTTTATTTTTCAGAAAGTTCTCTCTCTCTCAAGTCAAGTATAGAAAAATATCTTCGCATGTTGCTTGGAGAGGAAAATGATTTTTATATGACTGTTTCTGGGCCAATTTCTTCCTTTGCTAATTACTAATGTAGTAATATGTTTTCTAGCTTTTGATATATACACATTATACTTGACTATTAACTTACATTATTTATGCTGTCTTATCAGGAGGAAGAATTAAAAGGCGCTGTAGTCCTCATATTTGCAAACAAACAGGTGTGCGCTATTATCCTGTTGCTTATGCTGTGGAAGAATGAACTAGCTTGTGTTTAATGGGTCCAAAAGTGTTGAGCAGCCCTGGGCCACTTTTCAAAGACATTTATACGCAGAAAAAACATGTGGATGCACAATTTCCGTGTTGCTTTGGTTTGCAGGATCTTCCCGGTGCACTTGATGATGCTGCAGTAACTGAGGCCTTAGAGTTGCACAAGATTAGGAACCGGCAATGGGCTATTTTCAAAACTTCTGCCATAAAAGGAGAAGGTCTCTTTGAGGGCTTGGACTGGTAAGCTCAACTGATTTATTTCATGGATATGTCATGATGATAGTTTTGGCTGAATGGAACATACTGTTTTTATCTCAGTATAACACGCCTCCTAAGTAATCATGAGTCTACCTTTCTCACTTTTATTTGGCCAGATTTTTCTGGCTTTCTGAATTGAAGAATGCATCTCCAATAAAGTTTCCATTTATCATATAGTCATTAGCATTGTATTATCTTGCAACTAAGTCTCCGTAATATTGTTCTATGTTCTTACTTTGTATATTTTCAATTAAACAGGTTGAGCAATACACTTAAATCTGGAGGTGGCTAAATATTTTTTGTAGAAAGTCGTCAATTGCTGTGTTTTGGTCTAGGATGGTCTGAGTAAAATCTGAACACAAGCGGTATTGATTGTGTTAGAGAGTGATATAAATAGATTTTTAGATTTTTACAAAAGAGAACCAATATATTGCTAAGCTTACTGCATTCCAATGTAACACATTTCTTAAATCGGGATGTTTTTCTTCCTTCTCAGAGAATAGGTATCTTCTTCTTTTCTTGTCTTAAATTTTATAGTTTTTTCCAGATCATGAAAGGAACTATTGTGTTGTTCCAGACAAATGGGGATCATCTTGATCTCTGTTATCTTATAATATGTGGCATTTTTTTTTTCCTACTCTTATGGCATATTCGGTACGAATGATTGGACAGTACTAGACATTATTAAAATGAAAAGAACTTAAAATCTTGTTTTAGTGTCTAATCCCGTCTGGTAATGTATATTCAACTTGCACTTGTAGTTTTCATTTTAAAGGTCTGAAAACACGAAATTATATGCTGCTACCTCTTATCACGTAGATGATTCTTCCATAATTTGAGTATAGAGTAGTGCTAGTTATCACCACCTGTTTAAATGACAGTGGGCTCCCTGATTTATTGTTTAATAGAATTGTGATGTATTTGAATTTGAATGTGGCGGTGGGGAGTCATTAGTGTACATCGGTACACATGATGACCATCTTAGCATAATCCTCCCATGGGGTCACATGTACATTATTCAATGAAGATTGTGTTAGAGACTTATTTTAATATTATTCATTTATTATTTGGAAGCTCCATTATTTGTTTTGGCAGTTTGGTTCTTGATGGAGGCTTTAGCCTTTTTTTTAATGGTTACAAAAAAGTTGTTTTTTCTTTGTCTAGTTTATAGGAGTGGAGGTTCGTGCGTAGACATAGTTGCTTTTTCCTTCTATATGTATTGCATATTTATAGGCGCTACCATTTCATTCAATGAATAACACAGAGCTTCAAAAACTGCATACGTTTTCTTTTCTTTTATTTTGTATCAGTGGTATCAGAGCCACAAATAGGAGAGAAGTGTGAGAGTCCCCCAACAGTCCAAAAACGTAGTAGCTTTATTTTGTCATCTGGTTTTTCTTTTGCAGAAGCTTGTGAAACAATGGCTTCAGAGACAAGTTTTGTGCAGGCGGCAATTCCTCATTTCGATGGTCACTATGATCATTGGAGCATGCTAATGGAGAATTTCCTACGATCCGAAGAATATTGGCATGTAATTGAATCCGGAATTGGAAAATTAGGATCCGGTGTAGTCTTGACAAATACTCAAAAAACAGAGTTGGAAGGGAAGAAGCTAAAGGATTTGAAGGCAAATAATTACTTGTTCCAAGCTATTGATCGAAATATCCTGGAGACAATTCTTAGCAAAGAAACTTCCAAGGATATTTAGGATTCAATAAAGAAAAAATATCAAAGCTCGTCAAGAGTGAAGCGTGCACAGCTTCAAGCCTTGAGAAGGGATTTTGAGACTCTACAAATGAGAGATGGAGACTCTGTTACTCACTATTGTGCTAGAAGTAACTATGGGGATTGCAAACAAAATGCGATTTCATGGTGAGAATATGGATGATGTTGCTGTTGTTGAGAAGATACTACATTCCTTGTCACCAAAGTACGATTATATTGTCTGCTAAATTGAAGAATCCAAGGATATAGATGAACTCTCACTTGATGAACTCCAGAGCTCCCTAGTGGTCCATTAACAAAAGATGAACCGAAGTTCAAATACAGAGGAGTAAGCTCTAAAGGCTTCTACCTTTACTCAGTTCTCAAATTATAGAGGAAGGGGTAGAGGTAGAGGAATGGGAGGTCGAAGCAATAGAGATGGCAGCAGGCATTATCAACATGGACGAGATCAATAATTTGACAAATCCAAGGTAGAATGCTTTAGATGTTATAAATTTGGTCATTATTGTTCCGAATGTTATACTAAACTGCCTAACGAGAAAGAAAACAGAGAGAAATCGAATTTTGCAGAAAACAAGGAAACATAAACTTTGTTGATAGCTTATCATGTCAATGAGGAACCTGAGTTAGATATTTGGTGTGTAGATATAGGCTGTAGCAACCACATGTGTGGAAGTATGTCTTTGTTTTCTTATTTAAATGAAGGCTTTCGTTCTACTGAGAGTTTTGGTGATTGTTCTATTGTGAAAGTAATGGGAAAAGGTGAAATAAATATTAGAACCAAGAATGGTTTTGTAGAAACAATTTTCAATGTTTTTTATGTTCCTGACTTGAAAAGTAATTTGTTAAGTGCTAGTCAGTTGTAAGAAAAAAGTTATGTGATAACTATTCGAANTGGTTTTGTAGAAACAATTTTCAATTTTTTTTATGTTCCTGACTTGAAAAGTAATTTGTTAAGTGCTGGTCAGTTGTAAGAAAAAAGTTATGTGATAACTATTCGAAAAGGTGCTTGTGAGATATATGATCCTTCAAGAGGAGCAATTGCTGTTGCTCAGATGAGTTCAAACAGGCTGTTTCCTTTGAAGATAAGAACATCTCAACATTGCTTAATGGCCGAAGTAAAAGACACTTCATAGCTTTGTCATTTTCGCTATGGCCACTTGAATTTTAGCGAATTAAAGACTCTCCAACAGAAAGATATGGTGACGAGACTCCCTCAAATTCATATTCCTTCTCAAGTTTGTGAAGTGTTGTTAGCAAACAACATCGTTCTCAATTCCCTCAAGGAAAGTTGTGAAGAGCAAAACATGTCCTATAGCTGGTACATTCTGACATTTGTGGACCAATAAATCCATCTTCTAATGGGGGTAAAAGATATTTAATTACCTTCATTGATGATTATACTAGAAAAACACGGGTTTATTTTTTGATGGAAAAATCAGAATCTTTTAGTGCATTTAAAAGCTTCAAGGCTCGAGTTGAAAATGAAGCGGGAAAAGCCATTAAAACTTTCCATACTGATCGTGGTGGAGAATACTGGTCAAAAGAATTTGAAGGTTTTTATGATGATCAAGGTATTCGAAGGGAATTCACAGTTGCTTATTCATCGCGGCAGAATGGTGTATTGGAGAGGAAAAATAGAACCATCCTCAACATGGTGAGAAGCTTGCTAGCAAGAGGGAACATTCCAAAGAATTTTTGGTGAGAGGCGGTGAATTGGAGCATTCATGTGTTGAACAGAAGTCCTGCATTTTCTGTTCGAAACATGACACCCGAGGAGGCTTGGAGTGGGCGGAAACTAGATGTAGATTAGGGTGAAAAGTGTCTTTCTTGGCATAAGTTAAGCTTTCGAGGCTTATAAATTGTTCAATCCACTCACAAAGAAGATCGTGATCAGCAGAGATGTCATTTTTGATGAGAAGAACACTTGGAATTGGAGTAAAAATTGTTTACAGCAGCAGCCAATTTCAGTCTTTTTTTATGGAGAAAACGAAGAATAAAGGCAGCAGCAGTAGTAGCCTCTACAAATTCTAGCACTAATGTTCCTGAAAATGGCGGAAGGCATGGATGATGAAATTCTCGCTATTATAAGGAACAACACTTGGGAGTTGACTGATCTTCCAAAAGGACACAAGACTATTGGTGTCGAGTGGGTTTACAAGACAAAATTGAAGGAGAATGGATAAGTTGATAAGTACAAGGCTGACTTGTTGCAAAGGGGTACAAACAAGAATTTGGCGTCGACTACAAAGAAGTGTTTGCTCCAGTAGCAAAGCTTGACACTATTCGGTTGGTGTTATCCACTACTGCCCAAAACTCATGGCATGTCTATTAGTTAGATGTAAGGTTAGCATTTTTGCATGGGCAATTGGAAGAAGAGGTGTACATTGATCATCCACCTGGATATATGAAGCAAGGTCACGAAAATCAGGTATACAAGTTAAAAAAGGCATTATATGGACTAAAACAAGCCCCTAGAGTTTGGTATAGTCGTATAGATGCTTACTTTGCTACGGGAAGGTTTTTTAAATGTCCTTATGAACATACACTCTATGCTAAATTTGGACTAGATGGGGAGATGCTTATAGTTTGCTTATATGTTGATGACGTGATTTATGTTAGTAATGATGGAGTAATGGTTGTTGATTTTAAGAAATCTATGATGAATGAATTTGATATTACAAATTTGGGGCTAATGCGCTATTTTCTTGGAATTGAAGTAGTGCAATCTCCTGCTGGTATCTTTATTTCTCAAAAAAAATATGTCTTTGAAATTTTAGACAGGCTCCAAATGAAGGATTGCAATCCAGTTTTGACTCCAACTGAACTTGGTCTGAAACTCACAAAACATGGAGCATGAAAAAGGGTGAATGATAGTCTATACAAGCAAATTGTTGGGAGTCTTATATATTTGACGTCGACAAGACTAGCTATTATGCATGCTGTTAGTTTAATAAGCCGATATATGGAGAATCCAACTGAAGTTCATCTCTTATCAGTAAAGAGAATTTTTCGCTATTTGAAAGGTACTGCAAATTTTGGAGTTTTTTTTATAAAAATGGTAGAGAATCAAGTTTGATTGGTTTTTCAGATAGTGACTATGTTGGATATATTAAAGATCGAAAAGATACTTCTGGTTTTGTTTTTATGATGAGTTCAGGAACTGTATCATGGTCATCAAAGAAACAACAAATTGTAGGTCAACTGCAGAAGCTAAATTTGTTGCAGCTGCTTCATCCTCATGTCAAGCTATTTGGTTGAGGAGATTGCTTGAAACACTTCAAAGTCAGCAACAAGGTCCAACAAAAATCTAATGTGATAACATTTCAGCAATCAAGATTTCAAAAAATCCAGCTTTGCTTGGAAGGAGTAAACATATTGATGTTAGATACCATTTTTTGCGTGACCTTTGCAATGATGGTATAATTGATTTGGTGTTCTGTAAAAGTGAAAATCAGGTGGTTGATATTATGACTAAATCACTTGAGCAAGTTACCTTTATGAAGTTTAGAAGAATGCTTGGAGTTGTCTGTTTGGAGGAACCTTAGTGTTGCTGTTGAAGTCGTATGTTCTAAACTGATTTCTACAGATATCAGTTTAAGGGAGGGTGTTAGAGACTTATTTTAATATTATTCATTTATTAATTGGAAGCTCCATTATTTGTTTTGGCAGCTTGTTGCTTGATTGAGTCTTTAGTATTTTGTTTAGTGGTTACAAGAAAGTTATGTTTTCTTTGCCTAGTCTAAGAGTTGAAGTTAGTGCGTAGACTCAGTTGCTTTTTCCTTCTCTATGTACTGCCTATTTATAGGCTACTATTTCATTCAATGAATAACATATAGCTTCAAAAATTGCATACGTTTTCTTTTCTTTTATTTTGTATCAGTATGAATGTATCTTTTAATGTTGGACAATTTGATAATGACACATAGGACAAGGATAATTTAAAATCTAGACGAATGGAGTCGTTCTAAAATTTATGTAGTCAGAATCATGGGATTCTCTTATGATCATACTAGTCCTGCATCGGGCGTTGCACGATTACAATTATTTTTTTTTAACTGATATTGTTAAATTCATTTTAGGATTTATAAGCATTTAATGATATATATAGAAAACTAAGTGCCTTGGAATTTGTGTTTAATATCCCACAAGCGGGTAGTATAAAGTCCTGTTAGTGTTGCAAATATATTCAGTAACTAACT
>CAIGRR010054745.1:0-17026 GCA_903798365.1 Fraxinus sp. 1973-6204
CGGAGATGGGAAGGGAGAGCGTTGTCGCCGTTTGAGAGTTGAGGTGAGAAATGCAGTGTGATTCGAACTCCCTTTCAAAAGCGGCTCGACTGCAAATATGGGCTCTCGCCGACTACAAATATGAGGGTGTGAGGTCGACTGCAAATATGGGCTCTCGTCGACCGGAGATGGACAGGATCGCGTCGCCTGCAACTTGGGTCGTCGCCGATTGAGAGTTGAGGCGAGAAAGGAATGGATAGGAAATAGGTTAGAATTGAATTTGAATTTGGTCTACAGCTCACGCGTTTTTTTTGTTTTTTTTTTTGCCCTTCCCTTGGACAGGAAATTGGGGCAGCATTTTAGGCGGGAATACTGTTGCAGCTATCCTTCTTTAATATAGTATAAGATGTCCATCCATAACATTCTTTCATCAAAGATCAGAAACACATGGTGAAAAGCTAAATAAGTAACGTGTAATCATTTTTCACACAAATTATTAAGCCCTTGTTTGATTTGTGTTAGTATTAGATTTTTAATAGATTTTGATGAAATATGTGATTAAAAAGTTGTAAATCTCATAAAATGTGTAATTAGAATTGAGTTTGAGAAAAAAAATGAATATTAAAAAATAGGAACCAAACAGAGACTTAACTTACACCTACCTATGTTGAGATAAGCTCTCTCGAATCTCATATTTCCTGCATTTTTCATCACTTTAACGTGTAAATATTTTTTTTCACGTTTTGATCGCCATTTGCATCAAACGGAACTTCCTTAATAAATGTTGCACATGAAAGTTAGCTATAGTAATTATTATAAAATCAAGATTTAACAGAAAAATTATTGTTAATGACATCAAGATTCAAATAGTGATCCGACCCATCGAAAATTCGGATCCAAATATAAAAGAAAAAACCCCCTCGTAGAACCTTCGGACCACTCCGAAAACCGTCATCAACCACCGCTATCCTCCGCCCTTTCCATTTCCTTAATTTCCTAACAAATTCTATTATAATTTCGCAGCACAGCCTCGACCTGCCTGTTAAACCATCACTATCATCATCCACCCCCCCCCCCCTCAACCAGCAATCTCTACTCTGTCGCAACCTAGCATCAATTTCGGTTTTTCCAGATGAAAAACAACGCAAATTTGATTTGAAATCAGAGAGTTTTGGAAATGTTTGGGGCTGTCCAGTTTGGATTGTTGGCAGCCGGGATTGTGCTGTTCGTGCCGATGGGTATGGCGGGATGGCATTTAAGCCGGAATAAGATGCTCTTCTTCAGCTGCGCCCTTTTCATCACACTCGCTGTCGGTGTGCACTTAACCCCGTTTTTCCCTTCTATTTCTAATTTCCTATACAAGTCTTCATCGATTTCTGATTCATCTTCACCGACTGGTACAACATCTTCTGTGATCCGTGATTCATGCATTTTTTCCCTACATAGTGTTCTTATGTATAAAAGTGACTATAGTGAATGTGTGGATGATGCTATTGATAGTAATAGTGATAGTGGTTGTAAGAAGATGTCGTGGAAATGGAAGCAATCGGGAAGTGTTGCTAATTGTGGGTTTCAAAAGTTAAAGAAACCAGATGTGTCGGTGTTGTTAAATGGGTCTTGGGTAGTTGTTGCCGGGGACTCTCAGGCGAGGTTAATGGTCGTTTCTTTGTTAGAGTTGGTCTTGGGTTCGGATGGGATGAATAAAACCAGAGGGGATTTGTTTAAGAGACATAGCGATTATTCCACAACTGTGGATGAAATTGGGATGAAGTTGGATTTTATATGGGCGCCGTATGTGAGAAATCTAACGAACTTGATGATGAAATTCAAGGGAAATAAGGATTATCCAGATGTCATTTTAATGGGAGCTGGGTTATGGGATATGTTGCACGTGAATAATGCATCAGAATATGGTGTATCATTGTCGGCATTGAAGGATTCAGTTTTGTCGCTTTTGCCGGTTTTCCGGAATGTGGATTCCATTGATAGGGAGACAAGTGAGTCGGCATGGATTAGATCACCTCATCTGTTTTGGCTTGGGATGCCAGTATTGATAAACTCAATGTTGAACACAGAGGAAAAGAGGGAGAGGATGAATGATGTAATGTGCAATGCTTATGATGATGAAGTTTCTAGAACTAAGATATTGCGGCAATCTGGAGGGCCACTTTTGAAACTGGATATTCGTTGGCTTACTGACCTGTGTGGGAGTCGGTGTACAGTGGATGGGATGCACTATGATGGAGTCGTTTATGATGCTGCAGTTCAAATCATGCTGAATGCATTGCTTCTTGAATCAAATCAGAAGGGACGGTGATGTAAATTTTGTTTGCACATTAAGGAATTGATAACCGTGGAATAACAAAAGGGTTCCCTGTGGACCCAAAATTATTAGCGTCCTCTTGAGGTTTCTTTAATTTTATGTCTCCGATTCCTTCCAGGTGCTTCCCGTGTCAGCATTAACCCAATAGTGAATTTTGGTATTGTAGTTATGCGGCGGTTGATTTTTTCCCTTTACTTTTCAATATGCTTGAAAGTCCTACTCACACAAATTGTATGTGATAGATAGAGAAATCACAAGTGTCTCGCACCTAATTTTGATGTGAAGATATACAGAAACCTTTATTGATGTCTTATACACGAGCTTTCTACTATGAAAATGTCGCTCAAATTGTTTGTCTAACTTTATGTGCTATCAATTAGGAGAAGTCCATTCAGACAATGTTCTAATTATTTAGTGATTTTGGTGACTTTTAAAATAGGGAGATGTCAAAGATTGTAGGGGACTAAAACAGTTTCCACGTATGGTTAAAAATTTGGAGTTTATTGACAATGATTCTAGTGATGTTGTAAAACAGGGGCAAGCCAAGATGGGAGATGATCAGTATGTCTTATAAGTGTATGTGCTCTTTGACTTTTTAACAGCTACTTCCCTATTCACCAATTACAATGAAATGTATCTAGATCTTTAAGGAATTGTTGATAGTTACAAAATAAACATATCTTTTTCCTATGCTTTGATTTAATTATTTGACAAATGTTATTTCTGCGTTTTACATTATAGTGAATAGTGATCATTTATCTAAAAAATTTATTGATGCTGTGCTTTGAATGTCTTTGAACTTCATTTATTTTTGTCTTGAGAGATAAGAGCAATTGTTAGGTAAAGTGTATGTATGTCCTTGTTTGATCAAAAAGCTCTTACATTTATCAGTATTAGGAAAAGAAACAAAGAATCTACATCTAAACTTGTGAAGTTCTATGCATTGAATGTTTAAAGTAGTGGTTGCTTTCTGTTGCTAACTACGATTTATTTTATACGATTGCTCGTGTACCTTATAGAACGACTGACCTTCTAGCAACAGCCAATTAAGCTAAAACCAATAGATTGTGTTTGCATCAGAAGAATAAGGTATATTATCAGCTTATACAGTTATACTTGTGCCCTTTTAGAAGATGGAGAAATATTACAACTCGGTGATGCCATTACTACAATTAAACAGTCTTTGTTTCATTGGTTGCTCAAAAAGAACAGAGCGCAAGCAGCAAAGGAACCATTTCTTGATTTACAACCACAGCAAGAGAGACCAAGTGATATCAAATTATTGAACAGATATTCTGGTGAATATATTTTTGCACGTCATTTCCCCTTTGTTTCATGCTATCAGTTAACATTCCATTTGGATACAATTTATAAATTAGTTTATACATTCTTTCAAAGTCAAAACATTAATTTTAATCACACATTCATATTTAATACTTATTATTATCCCCACATTTTGTGGGATCAACTACTGTTATTCTAACTATTCTTATTTATAAACCATTTATAAATTTTCCAAATGGAGGCATTCAAGTTCTGGGGCTTACAAGCTAGACCCTTGCATGGGAGAAGGTTTTAAGCGTTTGTAGGTCACCCAGTTGCCCGTCATATTACATCTTCTGGGTCAAACGTGAATGATATTTCAAATCTAAACCGGAAGTGTTGTATCCTCCATCAGCCATAACTTCCAGTACTTTATGTATTGAAGCTACTTTGTGCATGATGTAGTTCTATTATGCCTATTGCGTCGTGCCTTGTATCTGGATTTCACATTCTTTATATGAGTTTAATGACATTTGTTGTCAGCTATATTGGGTTTAAAACATGAACCATGATGGGAATAACTAAATGAGAGTCTGCTAGATCGATGTATTTCAATTATTTGGGCAAATTTTAGGATTCTAAGTTGATACATGTGCTTTTAATGATGTAGAACAAAGGAAAGATTCTTCTGCAATAACCAGCTGTATGGTGAATATTCAGAGCTGGATTTTCTGGAATTTTGTGGCCGAAACAGTTAGTAAAGTTTGAGCTTTCAAAGGGTTTAAATTGTGGGAAAGATGGGTATTGATGAATCAGCAATAGAAACTTAGGCAGTTTCTAAACTACGTTGAACAGTTGTCTAGGCAAGTTTTGGGGATGTTAAATATTGAGAAGGATTTAGAATAATAAGAAGATTCTGGAATTCCCACCTAGGTTTCCTGGCAATTGGTGAGGTTGCACTGAACCTTCAAAACAAGTTTCACAAGTTACATGCTCATCCCAATTCTCAGAATTATAAGAAAAATAAAGATACTTAGTGGCCGATGGTCCTAGATGGACACGAGTCATGACATAAAATTTAGGAAACTAAGAAAACAACTCTTGAACAACTGGATGTCCTAATAAAATTCAAATAACATGCCCCCCAAGGGCATGGCGTAATGGTAAAGTAGAAGAGTTTTTTACGGATTATTGGAGGTTTGAATTCCCGCGGCAGCTGAAATGTAACATTTATGTTAGAAGGTAGATGTCATGTGGAGACAAAGTCGTAGTACGCTTTGTCACCCCCATAGGGACCTTGATACCTAATATAATGCATGAAAGGATCCTTTAGGAGTTCTTCCTGAATGACTTTCTTTCCAAAGCAAGAAAACTCACAGTCCCGTCCACACGTTGTAAAGGAGGTCCATAGGAAGGAGAACTGATTTTCGAATGTCAGCCCAAGTTTGTATAAGATGTAACTGCATCCGATTTACTCTGGTGACAAACGAAGGGAGAAGGCTGCCACTCCTCAGGATTAGTCAGGCAAAACTTGGATACTCAAGTCATAAAAAACATAAAAATTCAAATAACATTAAGCCCCTATTTGGTATGGATTAAAATTAGATATTTAGTATATTTTGATAAAAGTTGATGAAATGTGTGAAAAATTGTGGGATCCATGAAATGTGTGGTTAAAATTAATTGCTGACTTTGACTCAGATTAAAATCTGAATTTTAATTTCCACCTAACAATTTTTTAGCCCCATTTTTAGGTCAAAATGCATTTTGAAATAGTATTTTGTTGGAGAATGAGGTTAAAAAATAAGGAAAATTTTTGAATTTGCTTGTAAGATTATTTTATGGAAGAATATGTGGTTGAAAATGAGTTTTTGGAAAATTTGGGGCCAAACATAGGCTAAATAGAGGTAGTAACAGCTCACATTATGTATTAAATTCCAAAACTAATTTTAATTCCTGAAACATTAAAACAGATTTTTCATGTGAAGTTCAGGATTTCCCTTTTTCTTGCTTGTGTATTTTGCATAAAGCTGATGCTATAACTTGGTGAATATGCAAGCAAAGTGGCTGATTTGCCTTGTACAAAGCACCAGTCTATCAGAGTACTAAACATTGTCATGGTTGCTGATCATAAACTCAACTGGAATCGAATTTAGGAGAGTATACTACATATTATTCTCGTCCATAAGGCATTTATGACTTCTGTGTTTCCCAATATCATTGTTGAAGGGTTAATAATACAGTGTATTTGACTCTGTCTTCTGACCTTTTCCCTTACTGATTTCAAGCATCGTGAACGTTGCTCTCTAAGAGAAGTAGATCCAATAGGCTTTAGATGGGCATTCATCTGAGGAAAAAAAGTGTTGCTTGGTTGCATATCCACATTTTGTACCTGGAAGGTGCACTAATGAGGTAAATCTGAATATTTCAGGGGAAGGGTTAAATTTAGTTTACGACATCAATTTACATAGTTTAATCAGCTGTCAGCATTATATTATTTGATTCTTCTTTGTATTTTGGGTGTAGGATGCATTTTTGGTAATATTCTGACTTGCATTTGATTTTGAACATGGTTCTTTACTTTCATGTTTTTTGAGTAGTCCAGGCCGTATCTAGCTAGATATTTTACACCATAGAATTTTCAGAATTTACTACATTTCTAAGCGTTCCCCTCCTAGAAATGGGATAGTTAACTGCTTATGTTATCTATCTTAATGAAAAAAAGGCAGAATGAGGAAACTAGAGATTCAGATACCTTCTTTGGTTTGATTTATTAGAAGTAAATGAAAGGGAATAAGTTTGTCGACTCATGAGAGCATTTGTGGTTCTGCTTTACTTTCCTCTGTTAGCTGTCTATTATGTAATGGGGCATATGCTTTGTTTATTTTCAAAGTATCACCTGGATCAAACCCGAGCGGTCACTTCCATCAGCTTATGAAAATTATCTAGGAAGTACTTAATTCCTTGTGCATGATTTTCCATGTAACCCATCTTCTACTGTGGTTGACTGCAGAGTTCGGGATTCTTCAATTCAAGAATTCTCTTGAATGTTTTCGGTACATAGGGAGTCATATTCCTTTAAAATATTTATTATTGATCCTTGAAGTTCATCTATTTCCTGCACATTTGTAATGTATACTTTTATGTAGATTCATGTCACTTTCCCAGTGTTGATTTATTACTGATTCGGAGGGAACTATGTGATAATTTTTTTCGCATATCGACTCCAGCGTATCCTTTGGAGAAGCGCTGTTGGCAATCTTTCTTTGCAGTTGATATGTTTCTCATCCCTTTATGGTAAGTCCATTCGAGGGTTATCTGAATTCTAAACTCTGTCGGTAGAATAGTTTGTCGAACTTGGAACCACAGTTCTATATGTGCCACTGTCGAGCCTAACTAGAGTTACCCTTTACCTTTAATATCCGTGTTACTACAGTTAACAATTTTGTTCATTGGCTAATCCATTCAAATATATGCTAACTAGTGGAGGTGATGCCAATTGTCGTCAATTGCTTCAACGGTCGGTCGAGACATGTTTTGTGTAGATTTAAATAGGGGTGGACAAAAGTCCCCGAACTAGACCGAATGGAGCTGTTCTTTATAAGTTAAATACCCGAATGGGTACCCGAATCGAGAATCGATAGGTTTGAGTTGGGTCTCGGGTCACCGAATAAGAATCGAAACTAAATAACTACAGTTAACAATTTTGTTCATTGATTAATCCATTCAAATATATGCTAACAAGTGGAGGTGATGCCAATTGTCGTCAATAGCTTCAACGGCGGTCAAGACATGTTTTGTGTAGATTTAAATAGGGGTGGACAAAAGTCCCGAATCGAGCTGTTCTTCATAAGTTAAATACCCGAACAGGTACCCGAATTGAGAACCGATAGATTGGGGTTGGGTCTCGGGTCTAGATTGAATAAGAACCGAAATTAAATATTTTTTTATTGAATTAATTAAATTATTTTATTTTTTCTAAATAAATTAACAAATTAATTAAATAAATCAGCTTATTTCATAATTTTAATTTTAAAGTCCAAATTATTTTAAAGTCCATTAGCTCATTTTTGGTATTTGTATGCATTGAATTAATATTATTCGACAGCTAGTTATTTATATATTTTTGAATTGGGCTACGTTAATTTGTAAAAGTTACGAATGAAATGTCATTAGTTATATTTATGTAGTGTTGCTGTAAATGTTAAAAAATTTAATTATGGCATGGAACCGAAAGGAACCGAACCGAACCGAACCCAGCTGTAAATGTTAAAAAATTTAATTTTGGTACGGAATCGAACCAAACCCGAACGGTTCCATAATTATATTTGGACCCGACGGTTTCATTTATTAAATACCCGAAAATTTTGGAACCGAACGGAACCGAACCGACCCATGGCCAACCCTAGATTTAAATAAGCTTTTGTCGGTGGTGGTAGTTAATGATCTTGTTTTTTAAGAATTCTAGCAAATTGCCAAACATACACTGACCCCAAATTGCCAAAAATGTCGTTGGTGGTAGTTAATGATCTTGTTTTTTAAGAATTCTAGCAAATTGCCAAAAATATGCTGACCCCAAATTGCCAAAAATGTCGTTGGTGGTAGTTAATGATCTTGTTTTTTAAGAATTCTAGCAAATTGCCAAACATATGCTGACCCCAAATTGCCAAAATAAGGGATGTGATGCAGTTTGGTTGCGCGTTTGTTTTGAATACAAAATGTCCCGAGTTCACTTTTTCAATCATAGAAATTCAGTATCTTCTTGCGAATTAGACAAAATTCATTTGTATAGAATAACAAGTAGCGGGTGAATCTTCATAAATTTGATCGAAAATGTAAAAAAATCAATGTTTTCGCTTTAGTCCAAGATCCAAATATGTTTATAATGTTAAATTTGGCATAACTAACCAACAATGTCACATATTAGTTCCTCCTATACTCGCATTGTCTTTGGAACCAAAAATCACAGTTCCATGTCAAGTGTTAAATTGGATAAATATGTGCATGTCTACTCAGCTACTCCATCGTACGAAATATTTCATCGAAATTAAAACATCCTTCAAACTGAATTATACTTGCCTAAAAACAAGTAAAGAAGTCGTGACAAGAAAAACCAACAGATACTTTGTGATGCAGAATTCAGCACTAACAATTTCAAGATTAAAGAAAATGTTAAAAATGAGAGCATTTCTTTTCCAACGTGGGAACTACTACAATTACATACTCTACATTTCAATATCAAATACAAAGAAGTACCACCACCGGAGACCGCCTCTGGTATTACAAGGTTCTTAAATTCCCGTCTAAGACGCCACTACAACATAGTAAGCCTTGTACCCAATAAATTTGGGTACGCTACATGAATCCTTCTTTTCCATTCCATTCTACTTGTTGCCACGTCTATGGGAGGTTTAAAGCCTCCCATCTAAGAGAGAAAGAGAGAGAAAATTGTAGTTCCCACCCACAACCCAACCCCCCTAGCTCCAACCAGTTTAATAATACAGACAAATTCTCCGATTCTGGGTAAATTCAAGATTCAAATTGCTTACCTTCAAAAGTCTGTCCAAAACTCCAATTCTTTGGAGCAACATTGTAAGATGTAATAGTCAATCCATCACTACTAGTGACCTCAAATGAAAGGGGTTGATTCTTCATATCAGCATTTATATGCCAGTTTTGGCCCCAATTTCTGCCCATTGGAAGCCATCCTGTTCTTGAACCCTTGATTTTCACTGCTGTTACATCTCCCGCACCTGCAACGTTCCTTATTAGGACTGATAAGAATATCCCGGCACCGCCGATCGTGAACCGGACGCCTCCTTCCTTTCTGCACTTGATTCTGTTTGAGAATCAACACAAGAATAAGAACATTAAGAAAGTTTTACTCAGATGGAAATGAGATATATAGAAAACTTGAATAGACGAAGAGATAAATTCACTGTACTTATGGTAAAGAAAAAGTCTGACATTGCTGCAAAATAATATCAAGCTAGAAGATTTTTGGGCAATACTTTTCACTCCATGAACATTCATTATCATGATATTACTACTGTGACCAACCAAGGGTAAAATAAAATGAACACTTGGATACCAATATGATAACAAGTAAGAACAATTTTCAAGTCACGGTTTAGGACATCAACTGTAATAAGTATTGTTCCCATCTTCAAAACCATGATGCTGCATCAGAATTCCAAGATGAAACTGAAAGACAAGAAGGCGACTAGAAAGATTCTTGAGTGGTCAAACTATACAGAAAACTATCATAAAGGTTTGGCTAAATGAATAATTAATTTGCAAGATATACAACAGCATAAAAACTAAGCCTCTGTTTGACCGTCATTATTTTAACTCTCTTTAATTCTTATGCTTATTTTCGGCCACTCAATCAATGTCATGTCCACTTTCTGTGAGATATTACCAAAAGAGAAAAAGAAGAGAGAAGCTCTTAAAGACAATCTTGACAATCATTTAATTGATATACCAGAAAATAGGGATCTTTGGGGACTTAAGGGGTGGATTATGATGATGCTCAACTGTCTAACTAGAGCTGGGTGTACTGATAACGTATTATCCTTTTTGTTGCATTTCTTCCAATAATAATAATAATAATAAGTAAAAAATGGAGCGACACAGGAAACAAAGTTATGATTTTACCTAGTGAAATTAAGGAAATTCAATTCGTATGAAATTGGGGAAATGATAACTCCGAGATAGTGTAGTGTGAGGTGAGATTCTTGAACAAAGAGATACGAATGCTTCTAAAGAACTAGTTAGATTAATATCTGGAGAACTGCAAGAAATTGACATACAACTAAAAAACGATTTTACTTTTACATGCCTATGTTTCAGGACAACCCTCTTATTAATAAGTTTCATTAAATTTAATTATAAAGCAGTTGATAAGGTGACTAATTTAGTATCATTAAAATTGATTATAAAGCAGTTGATACTGCGACTAAATACCAACGAGTCATCACCTGTACACTTGTGTAAATGATTTACTGGGATCTCATTGTCGAACTTCGCGGTTTTGGAAACATCTAAATACTTAAATTATCAGCTATTGCCTCACTTTGTCCCACGTTTTCAGCACTTTCTAATGGTGTGATCCATTGTCACATCAATTTTCAAGCCACGATAGTTTTGGCCTCAATTACACGGGTTTCATCTTTGCCTGAATTTGCTTTCCCTTAACCAAAATTACCAAGAGCTTTTGAAATTTTAGCCAGACCCAATCTATTTTTTGGACTAAAACTTCCTGAATAGATTTTCATATCAGCGCCCTTTTAAAACTTCTTTGGAATCCTTGAATGAGGTTGATATATAGGAGGCTCATATTTGCATATTCTTATGGATTGGTTTGAACTGAATGATGTCCACCAATAGATGTCAAATCCACAATAAAATTCCATCTACTTGGATGATTTTGAGTTATTATGTATTTCATATCCTGAGCCAACTCGATCAATCATTTTATAACTTTCCATGATTGACTTGAATTCATCCTTAATTTGGAGTCATTTAAAATCCAGTACATTCATGACTAATTCAACAAATCCTAGAATCCAAGTACATACAAACGCAAGCTAAATATGCTGAAGAGATTGGTCAATGAGTTAATTCCGTAGCTGTCCAACCTAAGTTAACTGTACAGTGTACATGGAAGGCCAATCAAAACAAAAAGAATGATAAAAACAGCCTAGCATTCAGCTTGGTGTTAAAAGATATTTCATTCACAAGAAAAGAAATGGATAAATCAGAAAGAATTTCCTAACACGGACGCCCCAAAAATCCCATACGATGTAACAAGGCGACTTACCATTTAACAAATAAAATAAAATGTATAAGATCTGGATGATCTGCATCACAAACTGAAATCAGTTTATTCCTAAACCTTAGAGACTACAAATAGTTTTACACTGTAATCGGTCCAAAATTTGGGATAACAACCAACATCTAAGTCCTTCATAAGACTAATATTTTTCCAGATCCCACACATTTGCAAGTAGATCTCCAGTAAGTAAAAGTACTAGAGTAAGAAAGATAAGGCAAATCCATAATGTAAAAACAACAGCAATTGAAGTGACAACCTCTAATACCTACCGTGCAATTCACTGTTATACCAAACCCAAAACGATAATTTAGTCCAAAAATCACAACATAAAAAAGAGGAAAATAATGTCTCTTAGTACCTTCGATACTGGATTGGCATATTGGAAGCCTTCCAAATAGCAATCTTCTCAAAAGCCTCAATGGGCAACACAAAATGGGCATTTGGCGGATTACACTTGCCACCACCATCAGGCTCAAACCCATAATTCGGAGCACAAAAATTAGTCGCCGTTACAATAATAGAAGTACCCGGAATACACCACCGTAGATCCTCCACGCACCTTACCTCGTAACACGCGCCACAGATCTGACCCCTTTCAAACAGAACTGTACTCAAACCAGCAGTGGCCTTCCCATAACCACTCTTCTCCAGGTCACCATACCCACAAGCACCACCGACCGCATCACGGGGATCCGCAGCCGCGTAGTAAGTGGCCCTGGCGGGCTTCCACTCAGATTGCGCTGCGGCAGTGGATGAATAAGGGGACGGCATTGAAGAGTGGTAATGGGAGTGAACTGGGTGTAGTTGGAGGAGTGTTAGGGTTAGTAGGAGTGATGGAATCAGGTGAAGAATTGGTGTGAATGGGGGAGCCATGGCCAGTGTTAAAGTTTTGTCCGAGTGGTGTTAGTGTATTTTACTATAAATAGGGTGCAAATATAGACAAAGTGGGAATATCTTTTTTCAGAGGACCACACTATTTGGATTATTAATACGGTTTTTTTCAAGGGAAATGATAGGTGATAAGAATAGCTAAATACAATCAATTCGTTCGTACGGAATCGAAGAAATGGCAACAAAATGGGATCCTACGCCATAAATTGTAATGCGGCTCTTAAATATAAATTAAATGGACTCTTTTAAAATAAATAATTTATTTTTAACTTCATAAAAATTAATTTCTAAATTTTAAAGAAACTTTACTGGCTTAACAAATAAGTTATAGGGAATATCTTTTAATTTTAATTTTAATTTTAATTTTAATTTTAGTTTTGCATTGACTTTTTTCTAGATTTTGGTTGATAAGAAAAAAAAAAGATATAGCACTATGTAAAAGTTTAATTTTATGTCCATTTTACTTACTTAAATCAATAATGTAAGTTAAGTGTCCAAGTATTTTGAGCCTCTTATATAGTCTCATTTTGTTATTGTTTTTTAAATGACTAAGTGACCAAACTCAAAGAAGTGAAAATTACACAAAACCAGAATTTTAAAGATTCCAATTTCAAAAATCAGATATTTTATTTTTAAATATTAAATATTCATTGTACAATTTTCAAACCATAATCAATTTAATCCCAATTTTCTCTCTCTTCTCTCCATCACTCTCTCTACCTTCTTCTATCTACCACTCTCTCTTCCTTCTCTCCACTCTCCGCCACTCCATCTTCCACTCTCCACTCTCCGCCAATCTCTCTTCTCACTCTCTACTCTCCTCCCTCTCCGCCGACAACCCAACATCCACGAGACGGCGAATTGTATTTCTTCTTCCTTCTTTCTTCTCTCTGTCACTCTCTCGTTTGTCGTTGACTGCGATTGAGTCACCGCGGGAGTTCGTCGCAGGCAATCTGGTGTTGGTGTTCGTGTTCGTGGTAGCGCTGATGGCTTGTTGATAGTGTCGCAATGCTCTCCATTGATTAGATTGAGCGAGGTGGTGGTGATGTGGTTGTGGTTGGATCGGTGAGGTTGCTCGACAACACTAATGTTGTCGAGGGTTCCCAGTCGTCGCGATGATGTTGATGTGGTTACGGTCGGTAGGATCCAATTTTGGATAGTGCAGCAGTGCTCTCAGTCGATTGGATCTGTTTACGTGGTGGTGATGTGTGGTTGTGGTACTTGTTCTAGGGGCGATGGTTTTGGTGATATTTGGTTATGATTGGATCTGGTGAGGTAGTGGTAGTGGTGTTTGGGTGACTGTGACTGTGTTGGAGACAGATGTTATGTTAGATGTAAAAGAGGTTTTTTTGGTGGCGGAGGTGGTGAATCTTGGTGATGGCGGTGGTGCTGTTGAGGCACTGGTGAGATGGTGTCGTAAATATCAGTGGTGGTCACAGATTATTTGATCATTTGTGACCATTAAATTCATTAATTTGTGACCGATAAAAAATATGTGACAAATGAAAACTATAAATTGTGAACAAAAAATAATTTATGATCTAAAAAATTGTTAATTTGTGACTAACTGTCTACTAAGTTATGACTTATAATATTTGTGATTTGTGATCGATGAATAAGTTGTGACGTTTCAATTTTTTTATTTGTGATCGATGAACAAATTGTGACTTAAAAATATTTGAATTGTGACCGTAAAATAATTTGTGACCTATAAAATTTCTGCTTTATGACCGTAAAATAATTTGTGACTTATAAAATTTTTGATTTGTTACCGATGAACAAATTGTGACAAATTTTTTGAATTGTGACCGTAAAATAATTTTTGACATTTCAATTTTTTATTTGTGATCAATGAACAAATTGTGACATATAAAACTTTTGAATCGTAACCGTAAAATAATTTTTGACGTGTAAAATTTGTGAATTGTGACCAGTTAATAATATGGACCAATTATATAGAATTTATGACCAAATTATATGAAATTGTGACCTTAATCTATTTAGTTAATAAAATATATATTTAATTTATTTATTTAAAAATGAAATTTAATAAATCTGAGATTTGAAATTTTAAACCTTAGAAAATCTGAATTTTGAAAATTTAAAACTTTCTCTCTTAAATTTGAAATGGTTGAAACTTAACCTCTAAATTATGAAATTTTTTCGTCAAAGAAATATAAAGGAAGATTTTTATTAAGCTACTGAAATTTATTGATTTTTTTTACACCCTTGGATCTTGAGGCCCAAGGCAATGGCCTAGTTTTCCTTGGGCCAAGACCGGGCCTGAAACTATTAGTCGTCTTATTCCCAAAAGGGAAAAGTTCATATCTAAAGTGTATTCTTTACCTCAATTCAAAAGTAAGTTAAATAGTTTGAAAATTCAAAAATCAGGTATGAATTTAATTAATTAAAAATATTTATTAAATACTGATAATAAATTCACATTTTGTGATTATTGGTCACATATTCATAAAATAAGTTACAGATTTATTTACTGGTCACATATCGTCAAATTAATTGGTCACATGTTATTTCGTGGTCACAGATAAAAAATTTTGTCGGTCACATATTATTTCGAGGTCACTATAAGTCACATATAATTCAAATTACAGGTCACATTTTATCTATCGGCCACGTAAGTTACAGTTTATTGGTCACAAATTAGTTTTAGTCACAGAGACCTAATATTTAGTCACAAATCAGCCAAATAGTTGGTCACTAACGACTAAATAGTTGGTCACGTACACCTAATTGTTGGTAACCCCACCCGTCACACCACCACACAAAACACCCCCCGTCTCGACTAAATAGTTCATCACTCATATCGGCTTCGTTGCTCCATTTCCCAGTTCTCACTGTGTCCATGGTCTCGAGTTTGTGTTGTTCATATACAGCGAAAACTTCTTCATTATACTCCCCAAATCCAAGATCCTGTAAAGCCTTGAGTATATGTTTTGGTGCAATTGTTTTCCTCTCTTCCCTGTTACAAACTTCATTTGATTCCGATGAAACAAGATTAATAAACTCTACACAACATTCAATCAAAAGATCCTGAGCATCTCTTGCGTGTTGAACATCAGGTGGGAGCATGTCCTTAATAATTTTCGTCATAGTTGCTTTAGGAAGCGAAGCATCCTCTTTTGTTTTACCAACAATATCCATGAGTTCCATTGTTACTGGGATATAGAAGACTGAGAATCGGAAAGATAAGCTGGAAAAGTAATAGTTAGTCAAGAATCAGCGAATTGAAAGATGTTAGATTGAGAGTGAAGCAGCTGTCGTTAGCCGCTGCAGACAGCGGTTCGTGGCTGAAGAGAGAGAGAGAATGAAAGAATGTGGGGTTTCTTCTTGAACGATTTTGGGCAATGAAGAGTTAGGGTTTGGGTGAAAGGAAAATTGATTTAGGGATTATATTTATTGATACCTGATTTATGAATAATGAAAGTTTATACCTGAATTTTGAACTGTATTCTTTAAACCCCTGCTTTTATGTAATTTCCTCTTCCCAAAATGGAGAATATGCAACATGGGCCGACATGTAACAAAGTTAACAAATCTCAAATAATATCAATATTCACCGTCAAATCGAATAGAGAACTAATACCTTGTACCGCTCGTAAAGAGTTTGTTTCGACCTCCTTAATAGAAAAGCACAATCTCGAGAAAATTACAACGTAAAATATAGTGGTAGAGCTTTGGCTAGTTTCGGATTGACGCCACCACAAAGTCGCCTAGCACTAACTACAATAACCGTGTGATCTCCATCATGGATATAAATATAGAACACATTGACACGGAAAGAAAGATTAAAAAAAAAAAACAAAGATCGACGTTCCTCGGATAAGAGTTGTCGAAACCTTAGTTGCGACAGGAACCTAGAAGGTCAGACCCCTAACCCTAAAAACGTTGAGATGTTTCTAAAGAGGGAGGCTCGAATTGATGTTTAATACGTATTATAAAAATAGTAAAATATATAAAATTCTAATTTATTTATAGAACTAAACAAATATAAGATTTGAATTTTTTATTTCTCATCACTACCTAGTAGTATTTAAATATTTCTACCAAACATATCATACTTTTTTACAACACTTATTTCATTAAATTGCATAATAAGGTGTAATTACTGGATAGAATTATATAACGAATGTGCGGGTTTTTTTTTTTTTTTTAATAACAGACTAAATTAAGTATCACGTTCTATAAATAAAGAAAGAAAAATAGCACTTGGAGCCAGNCTTTTTTACAACACTTATTTCATTAAATTGCATAATAAGGTGTAATTACTGGATAGAATTATATAACGAATGTGCGGGTTTTTTTTTTTTTTTTAATAACAGACTAAATTAAGTATCACGTTCTATAAATAAAGAAAGAAAAATAGCACTTGGAGCCAGGAGGGCTATGTAAGCTTCAAATAAAAGATAAATAATAATAATATATTATCCCGTTTGAAGACATGGAATTTAACGTAATACATAAATAATAGTTCTTTTGCGCACACTGGCGAACCCAGGGGGTCCTGGGGGCACGTGCCCCCTAACTTTTGAGTTTTTTTTTTTTTTAAATCATGTTTGGTAACGATTGAAATCTAAGTTTTAATCTTAATCAAACTTAACAATTAATTTTAATAACATATTTCATGGAATCCATAACTATTTAACTTTTATCAAAATTTACTAAAAATTTGATTTTAATCTCCACCAAACAGGGGCAAAATCACAATAAATTTG
>CAIGRR010054836.1:0-12313 GCA_903798365.1 Fraxinus sp. 1973-6204
CTGATTGCTACTTGACCCGGGCGAGTTTTGCTTTGCTTTAGGAGTTTTATTGGGACTGCTCGAAGTCTTCCTTTTGGTTGTTCGAATCGGCATTTGCACCGCCTTCTTCCCATTCTTTTCATCATTTTTTTTCGTCATTTGTAATCGCTGCCTACTAGAGAGATAATCTCGCTTTAAACAAAAGTGAATGCATCGGAGTTTGGATTTTTAACACGGCTGATTTCGGAAATGAGATGGAGATTGGGCGCGAATAAGGTGGAGATGTGATTGTTCTTGAGAGAAAATATGTGTTTAATAAAAATGGAAGTTGGGATATATTCCAATTTGAAACCCACGTTTAACGGGATACGCGCGTCATTAATTAGGAGATTCATTATTTAATTAAAATTATAAAACCTGAAAATTCAATAAATAACTTATAAACCTGATTTATAAAAATTGATCTTTAAACACCTGTTTTTATGTAATTTCCACATTTTAATACAGTATCAGGGTCCGTTAAACTCCAATGAGCAATTCGATCCGATTAAGACTCAAAAAAATTGAGCATGAATTTTAAGATTTGTCTGTTCAAACGAGCCACCATCTTGCGGGATCATGCTAAGGAATAAATATCTTATATCAAATAAAGATGAAAACATAAATCAACTTGTAAAGGATTGTGTTACTCCTCTTAATACGATTCATCTTTTAAGATGAAATTCTAAATCTTAACAAAGCTTGATATAATACCACATAACATTCTATCATTGGACAGTTTAAAGTATAATATATTTTTTCATCCAATTATCTACTGTCACATACAATTATTTTAAGTTTTTTATCAAATCTTTCTGACAAAATAGATTTATCCACTTTCAAACTACCTATTCTAAAATTTGTATAATATAATACATTTTCTTAGAACTGCCAAGGTACTTCTCAAGTACCGTGTTATCTTTGAAAGGTGAAAAAGTTTTATTTATGGATAAATCTAAATGTACTTAAAATTATACATAATTTTTTATCAACGGGACACTTGGCGCCCCCTTATTGGAGGGGCGCACGGTATTTGAGAAGTACCTTGGCGAGTTCTAAGAAAATGTATTATGTCCCGTTGGTAAAAAATTATGTAAACCCTTAGATGAGTGTAGCATGATCCTTTATTTATAGCTATCATGGTTGAATAAAAAATTGAAAAAGTTCTTTACTCACATCAACGATCTCATGTGTCCCGATCAAAGAATCCGTGTATTGATTCCCTTTAGTGAGTGGCACTAACAAATCCTGATTGCAAATAAATTTTAAATACATACATTTTAAAATTAATTTAACATACCAATTATTAGTCTTTCATTTAACCCCTACATGATGATCATTATTTTGAGAAAATGACGTTTTAAATAGTAATTTCTTTGAAAAATATGCAATTAAAAAGTAAGAAATAAATTTTAATTTACGTGTAAAATATTTTATTGTGTAAATGTGTAATTAAAAATGAATATGCGAATTAAAGAGTTTTGAAATAATAATAGTTAAACAGGGTGTGTGTGTGTGTGTGTGTATATATATATATATATAATACTAATAACATGATTAATTCATTGATAGACACGTCTATAATTGGTTTTCATATTCAAATTAAATTTATTATCTACCAATGAATTGATGTATGCATAGTTGTCAAATCACCAACAATTTTTTTTTATTCCTATACTTTTCATATGTCGTTGACGCGCATTCTGAATGTTTGTAATTTTTTTTCTTCATACATACAGTTAATTTTTAGTAGTTATTTTATTATCGTCGAATTTTCTGTTGGTATTTAGTTTTTATTACTGTATTTATTGATGAAAAATTTGTAAAAGATTAAATTTATTAAACTATTTATATTTAAAATGTTACTAATTGAAAAGATATTTATAAACATAAATTTCTTTTCTAATTGTTACTTAATTACATCATATCTTACTCGAAGGTAATATTCAATTTTTTCTATTTTATTACTTTATTTAATAACGAAAATTCTATTATTATGAGGAATCTTTTAAATTATCGTAAATGAGAAAACTCCATCGTTAATCTCTATAGACGTTGAAAATTAAACAAGTAAATTCCAAGTCATCTTTAGGGACAGACACGACTTTGATTAATTGATAATCGAAAGATTACAAGTGATTCAGCTGCTCCTTTTATATGTATAGGAGATATTTGAAATATGGACAATGTAAAGAGATTTGTAATGTGTGAAGTCGTGTTTCTTCTCTCTTTTTCCATGGCCATTTCCTCTTTTTATAGGAGAAAATATGCATGCTTCATTAATTCCCCGTCTTGTCACCTACAAACCCAAACTGAAGAAGTACATTTACTGTAGTAATTTGATCGGCTACCGAGTTCAGCCGGCAGGTTATCATGAGTAAATCTTGCAGGTGGACCCCAGTAATTAATGAATTACTCTAGGGAAATGAGTCTAATTATTTGATCAGAGGCTTATGCGAGCTCTGATGTAAGATTATTCCCTGTGGATTTTTCTGATTGGTTGATTTGTTGATTCTGTCAGTGATTTTCAGTTATTAGGATTCCTTTAACCTCGAAAGACTTCACAATCTTCTCGGGTATGCTAACCATCCGAGCTGATCTCACACCATTGAGATCACATCGTTCGTGTTCATCACGTGTATTAAATCCGACCTGAACGACCTCAGAGCTCTGCTTGTCAACAAATACCCCCCAGGTCAATGCAGACCTATGTATGGACTGACCTAATAAAGTGACTGGTGCAATTCCCAATTTTCTGTAATCATTACTTCAATTAATGACAGGGACACATTTCATGCCTTTACTCGTACGTGAGCTGTATGACAGGTTCCTTCTTCTAAAATCTTGGATTTGTAACCATTAATCATTTTATTTGGACAATTCAGATCTTGTCCCTTGACATTCTTCTTCTTTAAATAACTTTTTTCACTTTTCATTCCCTCACTTTTGTATTTGAACTTTCATACTTTTGCTCCAAAAAAATTTTCTTTGCTTTTCTATCTTCTCTGAGTGAGGTCGTCTTCAACCAATTATTCTTTTTTAATCAAAATACCCTTCTTTTTATGCTTTTATTTCCTTTTTCCCATTTACTTATATGAGTTCGGACGAACCTCACGTGCAGTCCTGGGGAAATAATCAGGAAGAATTTGTACTGTCTTCGTCCACCCCATCTGTTAATCCTTTATCTGCTAGTTTAGATTGTCAGGAAGTTCTTACTCCTATTCCCATTTCTTCCTTTTATCCAGTCCCCGTCCTTGGTCAAACTCCCTTAGAAGTATGGAACATCGTTGAAAAATGAGAGAAACGATAGCTCAAGAAGAGGGTCGCAGTGGAAACCAAATATGGGGGGCTGATTCCCATAAGTCGGTAGTTACAGCGAACACCTTAGCTACTATTAGGGCTAAGTATAATGTACCGTTGTCTGTAGAACTAGTTATCCCATCTTCTTTTGACCGAGCTCATACCCACCTACGGAGTGTGTGGCTCTCAATGCTATCTTCCAAGCTGGACTGAGGCTTCCTTTTCCCAAAATCATTCGGACATTCTTTTCATCTTGGGGAATAGCCCATACCCAGCTTTGTCTAAATGGATGGAGAACCTTAATTGCAACTTTAATTTTATGGAAGCAATTAGGTCATCCCGAGCTGAACGTAGCCCTATTTAATGCCCTTTTTACTTTTAAGGAGGATGAAAAAAATATTGGCTGGTGGTATACCAGCGTTAGGCCTTGAACTGGGGGGCCTCTAGTTTTAGATGCTCCTTCTTCGGTTAAAGGGTGGAAGTAAGAGTTCTTCTACATCTTAGGGGATTGGCAGTTCCATCCTGTCGAGGTGGACAAGGAGGACGTAGTTCCCACCCTTTACCATCCTTTCTGTGAGTAGCTTTTATCTCCATTTTTACTTCGAGTTTCGTATTAGAATTATTATTCTAACTTTCTCTTTCTTCTTTTGCAGTCTACCAACCCAGCCACCTGAGTTCGGTTCTTCAAGGACAGGCAGATTTGATCCGAGCTCTTCCCAATAGGCAGAGGTCTTGTAAATTTGTTATTTCAGACGAAAACTTGTTCCAAGCAGGTTTGCTTCAAGCTCTGCCGCCGACCTCATCTCCAAGCAAACCTTATACTTCAGTACCTACTTCTTCTCATAAGTGAACTGAATGTTATTACATATGTATATATGCATGGTTCGAACTCAATACTGACATCCTTTCAATTTTCATCTTAGGCCAAAGTTCGAAAATGAGGAGCTTTCGTGAGGTGAGGACGACCCAAGCAGCTAAGGCTGCTAAACAAAAAGAAATTCCTATAGAGGACCAACCTGAGGAGGTGGAGTCGAGGTTGAGGCTGAATAGCCAGTGAAGTGGCGTTGCTCCGTCGAGCTGGAACCTACTCTTGTTCTTAAACCCCCTTCACCTCCGTCCATTCCTTTGGGCGTTCCCATTGCTGCTCCTTTGCTGCTGCTGCCTCATCCTCAAGGCCCCAAGAAAGATGCCCTAACTTACAAAGGTCGGATGTGGAAGGTCTGGTGGGAGCAGACCTGAGATCTTTCTGGGCTTTCTCCGGGCTCCTTCTCCGGCAAGGAAGTCGATTGTTGCTTTGTCTAGGAGTGGGCAAAACCTAAACCAAACCGAGGAAACTGATCGGCCCGACCCAAACCGATCGGTTTGGGTCGATTTTTTTCCTTTTTGGGCGGGTTTTGGGTTTCGGGTTGGTTGATCGGGTCGGGTTGTGGGTTAGTAACCCAAACCCGACCCGACCCGACCCAACCCAACCCGACCAAAAAACTAAATGGTTCAATATTTCTCTGTCTTCAAGATTCTATTTCATCGTTTTGTTTAATGTACTTTATACAGTTTGGTCATAGTAATAACACTGAACAACAGAGATTTCCTCCTTTTTTTTTTCCTTTAACCAAACAGTTATGAGTTTTTTTTTTAAAAAAAATTATTTTCGTATTTTAATTATTTATTTATCTAATTGAGGTGGAATATATTTATAAATTTTTCAAAAAAAACAAAAATATATTATCATGAAAAGTATATAATGTTGTTACGATGTGTCTGTATCATTTAATTATGCAAGTTCAAAATAGAAATAAATTGTATTGCAAAAGCAAATAGTTCAATAACAAGAATATAATATAAGTTATATAAAAATATATTACTTTATATACAAGATTTTATTTTATTTTTTGTTTATTTTTCTAAAATGAATTTCTTTACAAGTTATCATGAATTCTATAAAAGTGCACAGAAATCTGTGAAAGAGTTTGATCAAATAATTATGTAAAAATATAAAAAAGTTAATCGGTGAATTTTACTTAAAAAAAAAAAAAAGTCAATGCGAAATCTAAATTGCATTTCCAAAGTGTTTCTCCAAAGTTTTAACTTTTTCCCTTCTATTTTCGTAAATTAAATTTGTCATCAATTAATAACATACCAAATGACATATGACTAGCAACTGTAACAAAAGATGACAGAAAATAAAATACCAGAGAAGATTAAACCTAAAAAAAAAGGAGCAGAGTCTGTGAAAGTTCAGCATTTTGTCTGAGATTATATTGCAGCATTGTTTGAGGCTTACGTATGTATGTGCATTAATTTTTGCGTAATAAATTTATCTCAAACCGACCAATCCAACCTAACCCGACTGACACATAATTGGGTTGGGTTGGGTTGAATTTTGAAAAAATCGACAATGTTAGGTTAGGTTTGGGTTGGGACAAAAATCGACCCAACCCAACCCAACCCAACCCACGCCCACCCCTAGCTTTGTCTTCTCCCTTGAGGGAATCTGCTACCCTCATGACATGAAGTTGGAATGATAGGGAGCAGAAATTTCTCACTGAGTGCCTATTGGAGAGAGCATTGTTTAAGCTCAGCTCCATTGTCATCGAGTAGTTTTTCAAATGGCATTAGTGACAGAAAAGGTAAATTCTGTGAACTTTTATCACTCTTTTTGAAACTTCTCTATTTGAATTATTCATACCTTTAACTGAATATTTGTTCTTTTAAGTCAAAGTTGAGCTCGACAAAATGCTCGAAGTGAGGGACCAGGCTAATATGATGTTCGAGAAAATTGAGGCAAAGAAGGCGGCCTTCGCTAAAAAAGAGAAGAATTATGAGGATCGTCTAAATAGAATGAGAGTAGAGCTCAATGCTGCTCTTACTACAGAACATAGGCTAATGGATGAAAATAAGGCCTTGGTAGAGTAAAATAAGGCCTTGCATATCTGGGGCGAAAAAGCCAGCGTTCGAGCTGAAGAAGTGAAGAAAAGGGCTGATGAGGCGACGGCTCAGGCTATAACTATTAAGAAAGAAGCTAAGCTGCAGATCTCGAAGGCGGTGGAGAGTTGGAGGGCCTCCCCGGAGTTTGATGCTATATCTCAAAAGGTGTATATCTTGACTATTGGTGAGATCATCCAGCATATCAAAAAGGAACGACCGGACTGGGACACCGTTTTCTTGGTGGAGGCCCATAAGGAACAACAGAGAGAGATGGAACAGCTACTGAAGGCAGCTGAGGCCCGGGTCATTCCTAGAGATGTAGCTTCCCAGGACCTCCCAACCCTATAGTTTCTTATGCACCTTATTTTTAAGTCTTCAAAACTTTTGTAATGTTTTTACTTTATGAATGAATGAAAATCTCAGTTTGAGTGTTTTTGGCTTAATGATCAAATGATGTNAGCTTCCCAGGACCTCCCAACCCTATAGTTTCTTATGCACCTTATTTTTAAGTCTTCAAAACTTTTGTAATGTTTTTACTTTATGAATGAATGAAAATCTCAGTTTGAGTGTTTTTGGCTTAATGATCAAATGATGTTTATAAACTAAACGTATATAAGCTAAGCGTCTATGGCACCAGAAGTCACAACACATATATTTTTAGCTCGGCCTGCCTCATGAGCAGGAATTATGATATTTCTCGTAGGAATTGCACTGAGTGTTGTAGCACTTACAATCTTAGCTCAGCCTACTTCATGAGCATGGCTTTGGAGATTCCTTTGTAGGAATTCGTACCAAGTATTGTAGCACATGCAACCTTAGATCGGCCTACTTCATGAGCAGGGCTTTACAGATTCCTTTGTAGGATTCACACTAAGTGTTGCAGCACATGCAATCTTAACTTGTCCTGCTTCATGAGCAGGGCTTTAAATTAGCATGTCAACATCTTCATTCATTAGGAACATCCTTTCTCATTATAAACAACCATACAATACAACCACCTTTTACTGATAGTATTTGTTGATATGTTCTGCATTCCAAGGATGTGATAGGGGTCTCCTTTCCATGTTTTCCAATTCATATGCTCCTCTAAGCAGAACTTCGGTCACCTTGTAAGGACCTTCCCAGTTAGGTCCTAGATACCCAGAATGGAGTTCTTTTGTTGCCAGAAAGACTTTTCTTAATACAAGGTCACAAACTTCAAATTCTCGTTTTTTCACCTTCTGATTGTAATACCTTGCGTTATACTATTTGTATACGGCGTTCTGAATCTCAGCTTCATTTCTTTTTTCTTCTAGCAAATCCAACTCCCTTCGTAACACTTTCTCATTTTCATCCTCATGATACATTAATATTCGGCTAGAAGGGACTTCCACTTCAAGAGGAATGACCGCCTCTACTCCGAAAGCCAAAGAGAAATGGGTTTCTCATGTACTGCTTTGGGTCGTGGTATGCTAAGACCACAACACGCTGGGAGCTCCTCAGCCCATCCTCCTTTAAGAACATCAAGTTTGGCTTTGAGCGTGTGCTTGATGATCTTATTTATTGCTTCAACTTGCCCATTACCTTAAGGATGGTTGGGCATGGATAAGTGCCTTTGTATCCCAAAACTTTCACAAAAATTTGAGAAACGTGAGTTATCAAATTGTTTCCCATTGTCTGTCACAATGGATTACGGTATCCCGAACCAGCATATGATAGATTTCCATATGAATTTCGTGGTCTTGTGCTCGGTTATTTTGGCTAAAAGTTTGGCTTCCACCTATTTGGTAAAGTAATCAACCGCTACAATTGCAAATTTTGTACATCTCTTTCATATTATCATGTGATTGATCAGATCGACCCTCCATTTGGAGAAGGGCCATGAAGCCATTACAAAATTTAGCTCATGATAAGAGGTTAATTTTGGGGGCAACCTTTGACATTTGTCACATTTCCTGGCAAACTCCAAGGCATCATTTTTTATGTAGGGCCAAAAATATCCCGACGCACAATTTTGTGTGCTAGCGACTATCCTCCAGCATGATTTCCAAATATTCCTTCATGTACTTTCTCCAGGGTACGCAATGCTTATTCCTCGTTCAAACATCTAAGCAGATGCATAGAATAACCTCGCTTATATAGGATGTCATTGATCAACGTGTATCTGGCTGCTTTTATATGGAGTTTTCTCGCCATGATAGGGTCTTCTGGGCATGACCCTGTTTTTAGATATGTAACGATTTCATCCATCCATGTTTGTTTAAGGTCGATTGTCATGTGAATCACCTCAAATTCTTCAATAGAGGGACGACAGATTCTCCCTACTGCGATACTATTAAACTTTTCAATCCATTAGCTTGTTGCTAACCGAGCTAAGGCGGCAGCATAGCCATTTCGACCTGCACATCCTTAAAAATTTTCAGCTCTTGTTTAACAATCTGAAGGTAACTGTTCATCTTTCTTCCTTTGCCTGATAAGCTTCATTGATCTGGTTTACCACTAGCTGGGAATCGCTGTGTACCACCAGATGATCAATCCTCATTTTTCGTGCCATTCTTTGGCCAGCTATGAGGGTCTCATATTCAACTTCGTTGTTTGAAGTACTAAAGTTGAATGGTAATGCTTCACAAAACAATTGGTGATTAGGGCTGATCAAAACAATTCCAGCTCCAGTTCCCGCTCATGTTTATGTAGATGATCCATCAGCAAAAAGTCTCTAAGGTTCATTATGACAAGATTCATCTGTCAATTCCGAACTAAATTTTGCAATGAAGTCGTCAAGAGCTTGACCTTTATCGGAGGTATGTGGTTTGTACTTTATATCAAATTAACCGAGCTCAACTGCCCACTTACCCAACCTTCCTGATGTTTCCAGTTTCTACAAGACTTGCCTCAATGGATAATTAGTTAAGATCTCAATTGGATGCTCCAAAAAGTTAAGGTCTTAACTTCCGAGCTGCGATGACCACCGCATAAGCTAACTTTTCCAATGGAGAATAGCAGAGCTCGGCTACATGCAAAGCTTTGCTGATGTAATAGATGGGGTGCTGTACCCCTTTTTCTTCCATAACCATCACTACGCTGGTAGCATGTTCTGACACTCCTAGGTACAACATCAATGTCTCCACTATTTTCGGCTTAGACAATACTGGTGGCTGTGCCAGATGCAACTTCAATTGATCGAATGTGAGTTGGCATTCAGATGTCCACTCAAAATTTTCTCCTCCTTTCAATACGTCAAAGAAAGGTTTGCATTTGTCCGTCGATCTTGACATAAAACGGCTAAGGGCCGCGATTTGTCCGGTCAAGCTTTGAACTTCTTTAGGTCTGGTTGGAGAATGCATCTCAATTATGGCCCTTATCTTTTTCGAATTAGCTTCAATTCCTCTACGGTTCACCAAATAACCCAAGAACTTTCTCGAGCTGATACCAAAAGCACACTTGTGTGTGTCTAACTTCATTCTGTATGTTCTTAGAATTTCGAACATTTCAGTGAAGTGTTGTTGATGATCCTGGGCATTTGTGCTTTTTATTAACATGTCGTCGACGTACAATTACATGGTCTTACCGATCTGCCTAGCAAAATTTGAATTTACCAAGAGTTGGTAAGTTGCTCCATCATTCTTGAGATCGAATGGCATGACTTTATAAAAATAAAGACCTCGGTCGGTAATGAAAGCTGTGTGTTCCTCATCTGGTTCATACATGGAGATTTGGTTGTACCCTAAGTATGCATCTATAAAACCGAGTAATTCGTGCCCAACAGTAGCATCTACCATCTGATCTATTATTGGCAGCAGGAAGCTGTCTTTTGGACAGACTTTGTTTAGGTCGGTGAAATCAATTCACATCTTCCAGTCTCCATTACTCTTCTTAACTAAAACAGGATTGACGGGGTGCTATACCCCTTTTCTTCCCTAACCAGGACTGCACTGGTAGCATGTTTTGACACTGCTAGGTACAACATCAATGTCTCCCCGATTTTCGGCTTTGACAATACTGGTGGATGTGCCACATGCAACTTCAATCGATCGAATGCGAGTTGGCATTCAAATGTCCATTCAAACTATTTTCCTCCTTTCAATACGTCAAAGAAAGGTTTGCATTTGTCCGTCGATCTTGACATAAAACGACTAAGGGTCGTGATTCATCCGATCAAGCTTTGAACTTCTTTTGGTCTGGTTGGAGAACGTATCTCAATTATGGCCCTTATCTTTTTCGGATTAGCTTCGATTCCTTTACGGTTCACCAAATAACCCAAGAAGTTTCCCAAGATGATACCAAAAGCATTAAAATGTGGGTTTAACTTCATTCCATAGGTTCTTAGAATTTCGAACATTTCAGTGAGGCGTCGTTGATGATCCTGGGCATTTGTGCTTTTTACTAACATGTCGTTGACATACACCAACATGGTCTTACAGATCTGCCTAGTAAACATTGAATTTACCAAGAGTTGGTAAGTTGCTCCATCGTTCTTGAGACCGAATGACCTGAATATAAATAAAGACATCGGTCGGTAATGAAAGTTATGTGTTCCTGATCTGGTTCATACATGGGGATTTTGTTGTACCCTGAGTATGCATCCATAAAACTGAGCAATTCATACCCAACAGTAGCATCCACCATCTGATCTATTTTTGACAGCGGTAAGCTGTCCTTCGGACAGGCTTTGTTTAGGTTGGTGAAATCAATGCACATCCTCCAGTTTCCATTACTCTTTTTTAACTAAAATAGGATTGGTGACCCACTTTGGATATTTTGCTTATCGAATAAACCCATTCGGATCAATTTTTGTACTTCTTTATTCAAGGCTTCATACCATTCTGGGTTTAGAGGTCGGCGTCGTTGCTGCTTTGGCCGTACTGAAGGATCAATTCCCAACTTGTGACACATGACTTTTAGGTCAATCTCTTTCATGTCTTAATGTTCCCAGGCAAAAACATCAAGGTTTTCTTGAAGAAAATTGGTGATCTGATCTCTAAGTGGTGATCGCAGCTTATGACCTATCTTGAGTTCCTTCTGTAGGTTTCTCATTCCGACCTTAATAGCATCTAGCTCTTCCACTGGTTCTCTTCCTCTCACCTTTAAGAGTGGGTCAAGTGAATTCGGTGTGGGTTCTACTGTACATACCATATGGACCTCTGAGGGGAGATGGATCTTCTTCCCTTTCGAATCAAGCATTACTTGACATTTTTCAGCAACATCTCTATTTCCCTTGACTTGCCCTACGCCACGAGGCATGGGAACTGAGGGAGTAATGGTACATGGATATGACTGCTCTGAGATTGAACAACACAGGCTGTCCCATGATAGCATCATAAGGGAATTTCGAGTCGAGAACCACAAATTTTGTGTTCAACTTAGCTCGCGAGGGGATTCTCCGAGCTCCACAAGGAGTTTGATTATTCCTTTTGCTCTAGAGAGAGCACCATTAAGCCCCAGAACATGTTTGGGTAAGTTTGTAAGAAGCTCAGGGGATCCCAATTCATTCCAGGGTATTGGCGTAGAGTATGTTAAGAGAGCTTCTTGTATCAACTAGGACCTTAGGAATATTAACACCTGATATGGGAATAGAGATCACCAAGACTCCAAGATACGGATTTGGATCTACTTCCCTTTCTTCAAATAAAAGATGGTCATCAGTTTCCTTCTTGCGATGTTTCTCAGTTATGCCGATCTTAGACCGATCGGCTACAGTAGGTCGTTCGAACCTGGATTCTCCATTCTGCTGTTGTTGTTGGTTTCTTAACATTCGGACATAGGGGGTAGGTAGGTCTATGTTGCAAGCTCTTGCTTCGGCCTGATTTTCACGTACCACCCCTGGTCCATAGGAAGTTGAAAACTTGAAGCAATAATAATATATTGAGGTGGCCACCTATAGCTCGTGCAGTATAGGCCTTCTCAATATAGCATTATAGTTGGAAGGTAGATCAACAATAATAAAATTTTCCAAAATCCTTATTTGGCAAGGAGGGTCTCCCAACTCTACAAACGGGACAATTTGTCCCTTGGCTTCTATAAGGTCTCCAGAGAACCCTTGTAACTAGCGGTGGCAAATGAGCCGAGCCGCTCGTCCGCTCGGCTCGTACTG
>CAIGRR010054872.1:0-19384 GCA_903798365.1 Fraxinus sp. 1973-6204
ATTGAAAAATAAGAAAAAAAAAAATATTGTTAAGAGCCTGTTTGGTAGAGATTAAAATCAGATTAAAATTGAAAAATTAGCCGTTATTGTTGACTTTTATTAGACAGATGGGACCCAATAACGGCCATATTTTCAATTTTAATTGGATTTTAAGCCGTACCAAACAGGCTCTTTACCGAAAATTTGTAAAAAGTTCCCTATGTATCTCTTACCTTGTCAAATACAGGATACTCAGCCTTAAAGCGGGTGCAAACAAACTGCAGAATCTCTTCATTGGTGCCAGGTTCTTGAGAGCCAAACTGATTACAAGGAAATGCCAATATCTCCAAACCTTTGCAGTAGGCAAATAATGAATGAATGATATAAAAATTTCAGATGAAAAGGCCTTTACCATACTTGGTTCCTTCAACCACCTCCTCCCCCAAATCAAAAAATAAAATAAAATGAAAAAAAATAATAAAGAAAAGAAAATAAATAAAAACAATCCAACACTTCGACTGTCATTTGTTAGCCTTAAGAAGTTATCTCAATTACTTATACCAAGTCAAAGTAGAGAGAACCGTAAACACGGGAAAATTAAAGAATAGAAACAGTGAAATTACATGAAAACTATAAAGACGCCTAGAAACATATGGAAAACAATCACTATAAATGAGTACGTGTATTGTCAAATTCAATAAACCGCGACTTTAGGATACCTTGATCCTTGTGCTTCTGATATATTTCTGTCAACTCGGTGTAATTTGAATTAGCAAGGCCACTGCAGAAGACAGGATATAAAATTGATAGGTATTCTTTTTTTAAAAAGTGTAGCAGGTTATTGATACTAATACAAAATACAACTGATTCTCCGACTTCGAAAATTACAGGATTGCAGAAATTGTCCAGCAAGATACTGATAACTTGCAACATACTCCATATGGATTGTCTTAGATTTCATTACAAAGGGAACAAATAAAAATATACCTCACTTCAGAAAATGATTAACGATGAGAAGGTGAAACATATACAAATCTATTGACAATCTTATGTTTGAGTTACGTTGGCAAAAAAAAAAAAAAAACTTTGAATAGTCTCATCAGACAGCGATAGAATGCAGCGTGTCAATTGAGAAGCATCTTATTTTTTCCTGAAAATCACTAGACGTGACAATGAGGTTATAGTAACACAAATTCCAATATGTGCATCCAAGACTTGGTGCTATGCTCCAAAGCATGTATACAAAATCATATTTACAAACATGAGAGGATACATTGATATTAGTCTTTACTATTGTAAGCGGTTTCTTGTCATAACATGTGAATATTTTATTATTTTATTCCACAACATAAAATATTCAAAACATCAACCAAATACCAGAATCTTCATTTTATTATTTGGAGCTTAACATTCTAAGATTATTCAAAGCAAGAAGGAAACAAAGTACTCAAAAGAAGCCACCATATACCACATTGATGCAACATTGACAATCAGTAGAACTTTTCCCTTGTAAATGCTGAGATCAACATCGTTCCCTTTAACATCCTGATATCATGGAGTTTTCAAATATTCATCAAGTGGGCATATAAAACCCAACACGGGGTTAGTATTTTATCATGTGCGCCTCAATACAATAAGAGCCCTGTAACTTTAAACAGACTTGCATACATCATATATCGTGTAGTTGAAAGAACTAGATAGTACAATAAACATGATTTTAACTTATTTTTCTAACTTAATATTGCCAGGTACTATGCAATCATCTCTACCAAACATAACATAAAAGTAGTACCGTTTATGTTTCAGCACTTGTTTGTTACTATGGTGAATTTAAATTACATGCTTTCACCCTTTAAACAGCATCATTCCTCCATGGTAAACAAGAATTTCACCACCATCCAAACAAAGTTCTATGCAAAGAAAATCAAGAAACGAATAAAACCATTCAACAAAAGATTGCCAAATATCAATCCAACGTCCTGAAGTTTCAAATGATAATATTTAACATGATAGTAGAGCATATAAAGATTCAATACACGCAAATGAAGTTTGTGAAATGTACAAGCCCAAACAAATCATCATAGAAGCAAATAACTATACCTACAAGATTGACAATTAAATTTGTGAAAATACGAGAGCTTGTACTGTCAATCCCCTACCTAAACATCAAGAGCTCACTTCAAAAAATCTGCATATTCGCAAATGTAAAAACATACATGATCTTTATCTAAACGATTAACAATAAAAAAAGAAAAATTAAAAATTAAAACCTTGACAGTGAATTCGTGCACTGACTGGGGTTGGCTTGCCATTATGTAATCTGATATCAAACCCCACAAAAAACTCTTCGATGAATTAATAAGAGAGGAAACCCAAGAAAATATAGACCTCGTTTCAATTGGCTTACAAAAATCGAAATAAGCAGTGAAGTTACCTGAATTTGCTTTTACGGTGAATCGTGAATGCTTTGTGAGGACGCTAAGTTACACGTGACGAATAGATGCTATGCCATGTGGGAGTACCATAACCATGTCCAATCGACGGTGCAGATCCTTTCGTGGTGAAAGCACTTTATTTTTTGATATTATTACAATAATGAAAATTAGCACCGCTTAGGTGACACTAAATATCGTTAAATGAAAGATTCAATAAAATAGAATGAATTACATAATTTTACGTTTAATCAAACTTATTATATATATCATATAGATTTGTGCTCTAACATCACTGACGCTGAATAACATTATTCTAATATATAAAGTATTTTTGTCGTGTGCTTGCATTGTTTTTTTTATTTATCGTAAATAAGAATAAATGCTTAGTTTGTACATCATATTTTTTGTGCCGGCAATCTTCCACCTGAATGAACCACGTACGTATGTATACAAGTCGACTACGTTAATCATCAAGTTCTCAATGGTGGAAATTGTCTACGACTGGTTTAGACCAGTAAAAATACTGAATTCATCATTCATCAAGTTCCCAATGGTGGAAAGTCCACCTTTTGATTCAACATTCCCCAACAGGCAACAACAACAAAAAACAAACTTATTTCCTGTAGTCAGCAGATACAAGTCGACTACGTTAATCATTTTTCACCACTCCGTTTGAAGCATACTAGATATTTTTACATGACTCATAATTATCAGGCTAAATAACTACTCGACAGTTATTTCTCTTATCCCAAGCGCATCCAGCTTCTTTGGCCTTTTGTAATTCTTCAACAAAAGAGAGCAGCAAACAACACTCACGGAGGAGGCAGCCATTGCTGCTCCAGCAATCCATGGTGGTAAGCGGAATCCAGTGGACGGAAAAAGGGTCCCAGCAGCGATTGGAATTCCAAGGATATTGTAACCCAATGCCCAAACGTAGTTAAGACGGATTCTGAAAAAAGTTGTTCTTGAAAGGTCTATGGCAGTTATAACATCCTCTAAATTACTCTTCATTAGAACAATGTCAGCTGCCTCGATTGCAATGTCAGTGCCTGCGCCAATTGCCATTCCAACATCTGCAGCTACAAGTGCAGGTGAATCATTTATTCCATCTCCCACCATTGCCACAATATTGCCTTCAGCCTGTACATAGAAATTGTAAAATGAGGAATAATTTACAAGAATGCTCCAAATATTGTGCATATTACCAAAATCGAGCATAATAATCTACCTGTAGTTCTTTAACTTTCTCTGCTTTGTGCTCAGGTTCGGCTTCAGCGATTACAGTATCTATCCCGACTTCCTTGGCAATGGATTTTGCAGTTCCCCAATTGTCACCAGTCACTACAATACTCTTGACTTTCATAGACTTGAGAATGGAAATGACTTCACGAGCCCCTGGCTTCAGTGGATCGGATATGGCAAGAATTCCAATCAACTCCTTATCCATCGCTACAAGAATCCCAGTTTGGGCCAATCCTTCAGTTTCTGCTAATATTTCCTCAGCATCAATTGAAATAGCAACATCTCTCTCCAACATAAGCCTCTTGTTTCCCACGAGGACTTCCTTGTTTCGCACAACAGCCCTCACACCTTGACCGGTGATTGATTCGAAGTCCTGGGCTTCGGGCCAGACAGGGTTCTCTTCCTCTTGTCTGAACTTTTTGGCATACTCAACAACGGCCTTGGCCAAGGGGTGTTCGCTGTTCACCTGATAAGTTAAAATGCATATAATTTTAAATGTCAACAGTTATTAAATTTAAGCAAGAGAGCAATGATCAATAGGGGTGGTCATGTAAGTTAAGAAAAATTAGCCAGCATAGATTATTTATGTGAAATTAATAACAAGTAGGAATCAGTACAGGTTAAAGTTTCTTCTTATAATTCTTCATAGAACACTATTCATCAACAAAGAATGCCACACTTCCCTTTGTTGGGGATGGGACCTACAACCTAAGAATGTGCAGACACCCTAAAATAACAAATTTAATAGCATGATTCTATCAGACTACTTGAATCTCTGGATAATATCAATAAAATTTGGTTTCCTTAAAATGGAAGATCAATAAGCACATTTTTAAGGTTAAATAAAAGCCTAAAACCTGAGAAAATATTAGGGTTTTAGCACCGAAGTTGTAACTCTCTGGCCTAATGAGTGCATGTCTCTCCATAGAAAGTTCTGAGAAGGAAGATTACCTCAGCAGCAGCAACCAGTTCATAGAATTCTCGAAGTACCATATTTTTTAAGAACCTTGTGCTGACAATCACTGGCTTGCCAATTGTAAGAGTCCCTGTCTTGTCAAAAACAATGCAGTTCACCTGCAAAAAGATATAGTTGTATACAGAGTCAATAGACTATGTCTTCAAGTCGAATGATTTTGGTGAAAATGTGGTGAGCGGTCCTCTTTGGGATTAATAACTCCATGCACTGTTTGTTTTCAATCCAATCCTCCGCAGAAAAACAGTGTCAGATTCTAACCTTATGAGTTCTTTCTAATGCCTGACCACCTTTAATCAGGACACCTTGAGAAGCACCAACTCCAGTACCAACCATAACAGCTGTTGGAGTAGCAAGGCCAAGTGCGCATGGGCAGGCTATGACCATGACCGAAATGCCAAATTGCAGTGCAAGCTGAAAGCTATCCATAGAAGAAGGAATCCAAGATTTTGGATAACCATTCAACTTTCCGCCCAAATACCAGGCAAGCCAAGTTGCAAATGAGAGAATTATAACCTGAAAATAAGAAAGAGCATTCCAACTGTCAACAAGTACCAAGAAAAGTGTCATTATTGGTGGATTTGTGATAAATAGATTTGAATAAATAAAATAATTGTACACTTACAAGAGGCACGAAGAATTTGGAAATACGATCAGCAAATTTCTGGACAGGAGCTTTGGCCATTTGGGCTGATTCAACTAGTCGAACGATTTGTGAAAGAGCACTCTCTGATCCAACCCTTGTTGCCTTAATGTGTACTAGCCCATTCTCATTCACAGTTCCTCCAATCACAGTGTCACCCTTCCTTTTCGCCACTGGCCTGGATTCTCCAGTTATCATGCTCTCGTTTACATGACTTTGTCCCCAGATGACAAATCCATCACAAGCTATTTTTGCACCAGGAATGATCTTAATGATGTCATTCTTTTGTATCAGTCGACTATCTATTTCTTCCTCACTTATTACATTTGCTATACTGTCCAGGGTTAACAAGGTTGCAGTCTCAGGAGCCAAGTTCATGAGCTTCGCAATGGCTTCAGATGTCTTTCCCTTGGTCAAGACCTCGAGATACTTTCCAAGTAGAATGAACGAAATGAGCATTGCACTGGTCTCAAAGAAATCAGTTGACTGAAAATTAGGAGAAGTAGCTGCTCTCAGCACTGAATAGACTGAATAAAAATAGGCTGCATTTGTTCCAAGGGCAATCAAAACATCCATATTTGCAGAGCCATTGCGTAACGCTTTGTAAGCACCAGTATAGAATCGTCGACCAGTAATAAACTGCACTGGAGTAGATAATATCCACCTCAAAATCTCTCCAATGCTGAGCATGTTGACAGCCTTACTATCCAGAACGTGCTTAATACCAGGAATATACATAAAGACCATGGACATTAAGAAAACCGGGATAGTAAAAATCAGACTCCAACGGAAAGACCTGTAATATTGTTTGATTTCCTCTTCTCGATGTGCTTCTCTTCCTCCTGATTCAGGAAATATTGTTGCCTTGAAGCGTCCTGAACCAGTAGACTCAATTACGTTGATAAAAGTTCTAGGTCCTGTTACGTCTGGTTTGTAAGATATTGCCAACATTTTTAGCTCTAGATTGATATCTATTTCTTGAACTCCTGGAAGGGCTTGAAGAGAGTTTTCAATTATTCTCACGGAATTTTCATCGAGTACTCCATCAACTTGCAGTTGTATTTTGCTACTATGTTCACCAGAGCTGATAAGTATGGCTTCAAACCTAGAATCTTCTACGGCTTCCAAGAGTCTAGTGTAGCTCAAGATATTAGGATCATAATAGACTTCAGCTTCTTCAGTTGCTAAAGCAACTTGTGCTTTTCGTACACCAGGTATGGCTTGCAAAGCAGATTCAACAGTTGTCGAACAAGAAGTGCAAGTCATTCCTTTTATGTGAATCTGGCACACTTGATTGGATCTTTCATTCATCTCTTCTTTAATCAGTGTGGCTTCAAATCCTACATCTTCAATTGTCTCGCGGATTGTTTCCTCCTGCACATCGTGACATAACAATTCATTCTTGGTGAGAGAGAAATTTCATTCCATATTATTGCTCATGTTCCAACTTGAAAACTGAATTATTGCATAGAACATTTTAGGCTTTGCATTTGCAGTTGTTCTCCCTTCATACATTCATGGCTATTGATAATTGTATTTTCTACACTTATCCAGCGCCTTAAATCATAGTATTTTAATGTTCCTTCGACAAAATATGGCCAATTTGTGTTATTTTATGTTTAATAGGTAAAACTCGATGATTGCATGAAGAACTGGAAGAAAGAACAAAAAAATTGAAGAAAAATGAAGAAATCCAAACCACGGGGACTAAAGTGAAACATTCTAATAGTTGTGTCGGATTGCAAGACGGCGATTCAAAAATGCCAAGGGTCAATTGGAGGTGAAGAGAAGCCAACGGGATGAAAAAATTGTCAAAAATGATCAAAATACACACTTAAGAAGATCCAAGGACCAATATGCAATTTGGTCCAAAAATGGCAATATCATGTGTAAGCATAGGCCGGCAGGCCATGTGTACACTCAAAACTTATTTGAGCTGACTAAGGTTAAATTGGATGAACTATGTGTACACTCAAACTAAACCATGTTTACTCATGATTTACTCCCGAAGGAGGAAAAAAATTATTTTCTTATTTTGTTTCACCTTGTTTTGGTATGCAATATTTTGGCACTCTGTAAGACCTAATACGCCCAAAACGTCCACAACCTCCCTTAAACCTAAAAATCACATATTCTATGTATTTTGAAGGCGAAGAACGAGGCTAAGCATCAAAATCAAGACGGATTACACAAGATTATTGAAGAATATTCATCCCTTTGCAAAATTAAAGTCAACAAAGTAGATTTTTCCATATCATTATTTCTTCATTTTGTATGATGTTTTTCCAATATTTCTTGTATAGTTTAATAATTAGAATGGTTGGCTAGGTTTTTCAATTGTATTGGATGAAATTTTTTAACCTTATTTTCATTTATTTTAACTCAAGACTTTAATTTAGGAATTTCGTGTTATTGTTTGATTGATTTAAATATTCATTGCACTACTTATTGCTTGATCACCAATTAAGTAGTTTGTTGCTTGTTGTAGTGTAGGAATACTCACAATAAGTCTAANCATTGTATTGGATGAATGTTTGAACCCTATTTTCATTTATTTTAGTTCAAGATATCAATTTAGGATTTTTGTGTTATTATTTGATTGATTTTACATACCAATTGCGCTACTTATTGCTTGATCACCAATTAAGTAGTTTGTTGCTTGTTGTAGTGTAGGAATACTCACAATAAGTCTAAAACGCGATAAAATCAACATGTGTAGTTATAATTAGAAATAATTTCTCTCACACATGCAATTTTATTGATAATCTAAACTAAATACATGACTTTCATATGAATTCAGACTAGGAATAAGATCATCTCGTGTTAGTTATATGTCAATGTATCTTGGAAAAAAACATTTAACATATTCAAAAATGCATGGATTGAATAGAATGATTATTGAGAATTGAAACAGATGGAAATAGGGGATACATGAATCCAGTACAAGCATTCACATTAGATTTAATCACTTTTTATAGCTTTCTTAGAGTAGAATTAGAATAAGTAACAAACAAATCACAACTCTTTTTATGTCACCACACTTCGAATTTAATAGTAGCTATTGAACTACAAATTAGATCTTAACGATACTCTCAACTCACAAATCTTATTACTTGTACAACAATCCCGTTCACTTGCAGGTTTCACGCAAATAGCTATACAACAATTAAAAAACTAAGCATAAATTTGAGAACGGCTACATGAATTTTGTCTCTTCACTCGTTCATTGGTATAATTATATCTACTAGAAATCTAAAGCAACTAGAGCAGGTCACTCTATGTTAACTTGAAATTCCCTAATAATCTTGGAACCTTTTCTAAATGACATACACATTTAAATATGTCAAAAGTAACTTAATTAATAAAAGAAAGGTATAGGAGCTCTACAAAGTCAACATGTCACCCATGCACCACATCCTAAACATTGTTACATTGCTACAAAGTCGTGCAATCAACACTGTACTGAATAGTAAAAACAACGGACTTTCAGAGGCCAAGTGCGTGCAATACAAAGTTATGAAAATTTACGACATCGTGAGCAGATGGAAGCAGGCCGCGCAGACTTGAGATATCTCTTTTCAATCATAACTCATTGATTTTTAACCGTTATGAGTTAAACTTATATGCATTGAGCTCTAATTCAAGATGATTTGCTTTTCCTAAGGGTCTTGGGAACACTGATCTAGAAGTGGATACATCTGAAAATGCATAATTTACTAGGTGTGCCCTCTCTTCATGCTTAACACACGAGTAAAAGTATTTCTCATTACTTATTAGTATGACTAGATTGAGCTCGACTAAGGACTTTTTCATCTCATAGTGCAGCAACACGTCCGCGATTTATCGATGCTCCCCCAATATTTAAGAGGGATCTATGCACTTCAAGTCTGAAGCTACATATGCCATTTGGACTACTTTCTTACTCGAATTTAAGAGATCTAACTCCAAATCGTTGTTTGTTTTTAATTCTCAATTACAAATCCCATCTCCGATAAATGCAGAACACCAAAAGATTTTAAGTGCAGCTTTCAGTTCAACTATTATATAAATGGCATTTCTTTTCGACTTTGACAATTGACATAACCTTTCCACTCGTGACCGTGTGAAGCTATTTACTTTATTCTTCAATAAGGTTCACAAAATCTTTTCCATGTCCAAATTGTGTGATGCCCAAGGGAATAGTAGCTATATATTCCTGACTAATAAGAAGCTTATTCATGAAGGAAAGATCAAAAGTTTTTTAAAGGTGGAAAAACATAAACATTAGATAGTATTGATTCTCTTTTATCTTTATTTGGCATCTATCGCACCTAGTTCCTGCAGCACACCTTTAGTTTCATCAAAAGTTACTTTTAAGTTATTTTATTTTGACAAACATGATCTCATTACTTTTTGTATAAACAAAAACACACTTTCTACAAAGTAAGTCTTTAACTTTCTTACAAGGTTTTGAAATTCTAAATCAGATAAACATTATAGCTTACCCATGATGAAGTATGATAAGAAGAAAATGCCAAAATAATATGTTAAATTAAATTACAACACTAACTTCGCTGCTAAAGATAAATTGATAGGATTGAAGAAGAAGGAAGCTTCAAGTTTGATAATTACCATAGAAGCTGAATTTGCAGTAATTGGTGGATTTAGCATGGAAAGCCAATTAATCGATTCTAGCAAAACCCAATTTTAAATCTAAAAAATGGGGAAAAAAAAAAAAATCAACTCCAAGAATGTAAGCATGAACAAATAGAGAGCAGCAAATAAAATTTAAAGCAAAAACAGACAGCCCGTATTAAATTCTGCGCACAAATCAATTTCAAAATCATCACCCAGAAAGCAAAATTGAGCGACAACTTACATTAACAAAAGCAGGATGAAACAGGACCAGGGCTCTGTTATTCAACACATCAACCACCGCCTCTTTGATTCCAGGAAGCCTCTTGACTGCCTTTTCGACCGATCCAGCGCATGCAGAACACGACATGCCGATGACTGAGAATAAAGCCTTGGCTTCCGATTCTTGCATGCTTTTTTCTTGATCAGAAGACACGTTTATGCCCTTTGGATACTTGGGCATTGATGGATAGTGTGGCTTCGGCGATAAGCCTCCAGTCTCATTTCTTATGCACGCCAGGGACAGGAATTTGGCTGCCATGATCGAAATACAGCACCCCTTTGATTCAAATTCTCTGATTTTCTGCTATGCAGAGATTTATAATAAAAAATTGTTTCGCTTCTTATTTACGCCACCATCGAAAATGGCGGTTCAGAATTGTGGACATGTACAATCACTAATGCTCCTTTGAATCAAAGCCGTGTGCATCAAGAAGTGGCAGGATTTGCTCATCACGAGCGCAGCATCTAAAAGTTTTCTGCAGATGACGTGGACGTTAGTGGTGTGCCCATAAGTCTGGCTTTCGCGGGCTATTTGAATGAGTGGATTTTGACTTTGTTGCGGTTTAATATTATTTTCAAACATATTCCTCGATGACATAATATTGCGCGTAAATCCAAAATTTCTTCTTTTTTAACATATCATTCTCCAAAAAATCATCATTCCAAAACATAGTTTTCACTAAAATCTCATTAAAGTGGAGCCAAACAATGGCATATGCTATTCATAGTCATTGAATGCAGTAGTTATCTATGTCACAACTTGTTATTTGAAGCAAACAGAATTACAGAAAATTAATGTCTCAACTAACAAACTGTCACGTAAGAAAAAAGTGCACCTAGGTTCTCGAACATTCACGAAATTGCGGAAATCACATTCCCAAACTCACACAATTGGCGCAAATGAGTAATTGAAAAAAAATTGTTTCATTTTCAAGAATAATGATACAATATTCTTTTGAGTATTGAGAACCTATTTGATGCACGTTAAAATGAAAAGAATGCATTTTTTTTGGTGATGTGATGGTGAATATGTGGTTGAAAAAGACAGAAAATGTATTAATGTGATGAAAAATATTATTTTATTTAAAAATGTATGGTTGATAATGAGTAGAAAAATAAAAATTATAATTATAATTATAATTTGGCTCAAACAGGAGTTGAATGAAAAACATTACATTTATGCAAATATTTATTTATTATAAATTGATATAGTTAAAATGATATGATTAGACCGAATACTATATCGCTTTGTTATGCAATTCAAAGTTAAGAGAATACTAATCTTTTATTTGAGCAGAAAAGAAAAGCTTTTTCGTAAACTCAATTGGCTAAAACTTCTGGACTTCTTTTGATTGAAGGGGGAAAAAAAATCATTTTTTCTACCTCAACTGAAAAGGAATTCGTGGGCAAAAAGAGAAATAAACCTTGGTAACTCAAATGATTAGAATTTCGTGTTAATAACGTTTTATAAAATAGAAAAAAAATGAGAAAAAAAAGTAAAAAAAAGTTTGTAGACATGTATTTTGTTGAAAATTAAAACCCCATATTTATAAGAAAGAATTAGGGACGACAAGAAATAAGAGGGTGTTTGGTAGAGAGTAAAATTGAAAAATTAACCGTTATTGTTGACTTTATTAGATGAGTGTGACCCAATAACGGTTATATTTTCAATTTTAGACCCTGAGTGAAGAAACTTAGAGTGTGTTTGGTAGAGATTAAAATTGGATTAAAATTGAAAAATTAGCCGTTATTGTTGACTTTTATTAGACGAGTGGGACCCAACAACGACCATATTTTTAATTTTAATCTGATTAGTAGCCTACCAAACAGGCTCATAATATCTAAGTCTACAAAGGTATAACAATTATTCACTAATAAACATATAATTTACAACAGAAGGATATTTTTCAAAATAATTTAACTGTGGTGGTGTATTTGTGTAAATTGTCCATATTATTTTGCTTCATAGGCCATGTTGTTGACAAACGTAAGGCACATAACTCGGATCTACAAACTTCTGACACAATACTAGAAGTACTTATTGAAGGAGATCCATAAAATTGCCTGCAAGTTTTCGCTAATCCTTGGACAGACTCTAAACATATCAATCGGAATAAAAAGATATTTATACAAAGTGAACATTTTTCTTCAGCAAAATGTACCTTGTGCAGTCAAGTATCACAAGACGGTTGGATTGCACTGGGTCCCACTGACAATTTCAAACAAGCAAAAAACTGGCCACAACCCACCAGACAAGCGCATAATACGCCAAGGAATTTATATTCAGCAAGGATAGCAAATAATTCGATATAGTTGTAAAATGCATAAACTTCAACTAATGCAACACATGCTAATTTCACAAAACAATTCACGAAATATATTTTGATAACAAAATCAAACAAAAACAGTGAACAAGGACATAGCAAAGTAACACACAAATCTACCCCATTCTTCAATATCTCAAGTAATAAAAACATACAACAAAAGCAAATCTTGGTTCACATTAGGCCTCCTCATCTTGATACTCGTCCTCCTCGTCATACTCCTCATCAGCAGTGGCATCCTGATATTGCTGGTACTCAGCCACTAAATCATTCATGTTGCTCTCAGCTTNAAAAACATACAACAAAAGCAAATCTTGGTTCACATTAGGCCTCCTCATCTTGATACTCGTCCTCCTCGTCATACTCCTCATCAGCAGTGGCATCCTGATATTGCTGGTACTCAGCCACTAAATCATTCATGTTGCTCTCAGCTTCTGTGAACTCCATCTCGTCCATGCCTTCTCCGGTATACCAATGCAGGAAAGCCTTCCTGCGAAACATGGCAGTGAACTGTTCACTGACCCTCCTAAACATCTCCTGGATTGATGTGGAGTTACCAATAAAAGTCGAAGCCATCTTCAGGCCAGTGGGTGGTATGTCACAAACGGTAGATTTCACGTTGTTTGGAATCCACTCAACGAAGTACGATGAATTCTTGTTTTGCACATTGATCATCTGCTCATCAACCTCCTTTGTGCTCATCTTGCCACGGAACACAGCTGATGCCGTGAGGTATCGGCCATGTCGAGGATCAGCAGCACACATCATGTTCTTAGCATCCCACATTTGTTGGGTGAGTTCTGGGACAGTGAGGGAACGATATTGCTGTGACCCACGAGATGTGAGTGGTGCAAAACCAACCATAAAGAAATGGAGTCGTGGGAATGGGATAAGATTGACAGCCAACTTTCGAAGGTCTGAGTTCAGCTGCCCAGGGAAGCGAAGGCAGCAAGTGACACCGCTCATTGTGGCAGATATCAAGTGGTTCAAGTCTCCAACTGAAAAGAATAATTTGATTAGAAATTAAAATATGCACACATCGTATCTTCATAACATTCACAAATATTTAACCACCGTTTGGCCCACATTATTCAAATTATAATTTTTGGAATAGTATTTTATTTTTTTGGGAGAATGTGATTAAAAAGAAGAAAAAGTTTTTAATTTACGTGTAATATTAATTTACGAAAGATTGTGTGATTAAAAATAAGAAAAAGAATAAATTTTTGGAATAATGGGAGCCAAACAGGGGCTTATCCTCACAAATTCATGTAGGAAATGGCAATGGTATTTATTCTTTCTACAAATGTTAAGATATGACTCCACTCAGAAAAAACGTTGTTTTGTACTATCTGTGGACAGCCAACATGTTCGCTCTATTTGCCAGACTGTCAAACTTGTGACGATTTCTGAAAAGAGGCCTCCTCTGATTCAGTTCTCCAAATATTGCAAATTAATTAGATTGCAGTTATAGTACTTTTATAATGAACTTCAAACTGTTTTAAAAAACTACGCATAACCTGCCAAAATTGGACCTTAACATACATATCTTATTGGTAGAATGAAACTATGCACCTAAATTATACACAACATGCTTGACATAAAAGACACCCAAATAGTCCATAAATACAGTCCTGACATAGCCTGATTAAATATTGGAACCCTTAAGGAAATCATATAAAACAACACAGTTAAGGCATTCAAATAAACTTCTCCCAATTGGGATGTTTTCTTTCCAATTACATAAAGAAAAATAAGAGAGCATATTAAAACACACTATTCGCCTTTCATGTTGATAGGTTCTAAAGAATGAAATACAGAAAGGGGAACTGAGACTTACAACTGGGAGTGGTGAGCTTCAGAGTGCGGAAGCAAATATCATATAGGGCCTCATTATCCAGAACCATACACTCATCAGCATTCTCAACAAGCTGGTGCACAGAGAGAGTTGCATTGTAGGGCTCAACAACTGTGTCAGACACTTTTGGCGATGGGAACACTGAGAATGTAAGCATCATCCGATCGGGATATTCTTCCCTTATCTTGGATATCAAGAGGGTCCCCATCCCTGACCCAGTTCCACCTCCCAATGAGTGACATACTTGAAACCCTGGAGTAGACGAGACAGTTCATCAATCAAACCAGAATTAGGCTTTGTTATTGTAGATATAGACTTCCACAAATCAAAAATCCAAAAGGCCAACGTGCAAAGCAGTTTAGGCAAAATCAATTAAGCCCCCGCTTGTTTCTCATTTCTCATCCATAAAAATGAAAAATATGTCAGTTATCAATCACATCAAACCATCACTTTTGAATTTCGGGTTTAATAACTACTATATTTTTCATTCTCATTCTACAATAATGAGAATTAAACAGAGCCTAAATGGACAAATAAATTTAGATGTCAGATTTCACAAACATGCAAGAACTAAAGAAGTAACATAAAGAGTTCCTAAACAATGCATATGCATACAACGACAGTGAAACATTAACATGTGAGTGCCTCCACGCATACCAGTTGACACGTATAAGGAAGATTTAGCTCTTGTTTGATAATCATTATTTTCAAAATGCATTTTTTCTCCTATTTTCAAACAAACTCTCTTCAATAAAATAATATTATATACGCAAACCTAAAATTTTCCTTATTTTTTTATCTGCACATTCTCAATCAAATCACAGTTCTAAAATGCATTTTGTCAAAAAAAAAATGCATTTTGTACTTTGCTTCATTTTTGCTTGCATTTCACGCCAATTAAAATTTCTTTGATACACACCAGCGATAGTGCTTCACAATTTACTCAAGTAAGCGTACAAACATGTATGCTAAGGAAAAACAGTGGACCATATTTTGTGGCCTGGTCATGTAGCCCATAATGAGTATCTGAACTAAACATGCCACAAATGTTCCGCAATCAAAGTTTGGACAAAATATTCCAATAGCGCAATCCTCAGCAGAGATCCATTATAATACTAACGGGAGAAAATATTGCACACCCAATGATTTGCACACAGTATAACTTTGGCATAGATCTCCAAATATTCCATAAAATGTAAAGCGATTGAAATTTAAATGGCTCAATGACAGTACAAATTACAAAGTTCAGTATAAGTCTTACCCAAATTGGTTTATGAATCAAATCTAGACATAAGTCTTCCAGATCCACGAACCTTAGCAAAGATCCATGATAACACTTAACAAATACACCAGAATCATAATTTTCTATAATGCTACCCAGAAATAAATGAAAATGAAAAAAAATCACGAGATCCAACTAATAACGTATCAGTGCCATAGCATATAGATTAACATATAATCACAGCAAATGGTAAACAAAAGGTTAATTTCACCTTGGAGGCAGTCACAGTTCTCAGCTTCCTTTCTTACAACATCAAGAACCGAATCAATGAGCTCAGCACCCTCGGTATAATGTCCTTTAGCCCAGTTATTCCCAGCACCGGACTGTCCAAAGACGAAGTTATCCGGTCGGAAGATCTGGCCAACTGGACCGGATCTGATGCTGTCCATGACTCCAGGTTCAAGATCCATGAGCACGGCTCGAGGAACAAACCGGCCGCAGCTGGCCTCATTGTAGTAGACATTGACCCGCTCCAGTTGCAGATCTGAGTCTCCCTGATACCGGCCCGTTGGATCTATGCCGTGTTCAGCGCATACTACTTCCCAGAACTTGGCACCAATTTGGTTGCCGCATTGGCCACCCTGAATGTGCAGAATTTCACGCATTTTAGGGTGTGAGTGTTTTGTGGGGTTGAGTGGGCTAGGGTTTGAGTGAACGTAGAGGAAAGGGGGAAGGGCAATATATGGGAGTGGGAGGAGGGAAGTTGAAATTTTTTGAAATTGGGTTTTGATTGTGTAGGATGGGGAATATGTAGTTACTGTATGCTTGGGTACGTGGCATGTAATAGTTGGCTGATCTAGATATTTTAGCATCCATTTATTCGTCTCGGCTCTTGTTTGGGGGTCATTTTTTTGAAAAATATTGTTTTGAGTGTTTGACACCCATTTTATAGTAGAATTTGATTTGAAATAGTGATTGATAGAAGAATGTGTAGTTAAAAAGTAAGAAAATTTTTTAAGATTATATGTAATATTATTTTATTGACAGAATGTGTGGTTTAAATGAAAAATAGAAAAAAAAAATGAGAAGTAGAATGAGAAAAATGGATGTCAAACAAAGATTAAGCCTATGTTTGACATCCATTTTTTTTTCATTATCATTCTGATTTTTTTTCTCTTTCTTCATTTCAACCACACATTCTACCAATAAAATAATATTACACATAAACCCAAAAAATTTTCTTACTTTTTAACCACATATTCTTCCATCAATCACTATTCAAAAACCAATTTTTTACCCAAAATGGGTGTCAAAAGGTGTCAAACATAGGCTAAATTTTTTTAGAATACGTAGATTGATTCGGTTAAAGGGATGTCAACTAGTTTTATTGTTTTTAACATCAATCATGTGTTATCAAAATCCGAGTTCTTGATGTAAAAAATGATTTTTAAATGAATGAATGTGATGCTGTCAATTATGATGTTGTCAATCAATATTGTCACCAAAAATTGTACATGTGGCATGAATAGGTTAAAAATATGAAGAAATTTTGAATTTACATTTATAATATTTTATTGTGTATATGTTGAAAAAAAGATTTAAAATAATGAGAGACAAACACCATTTACTTTGGCGTTTATTTCAAAATTAAATATTAAAATAAAAAATATATAAGTCCATGGTTGGTATAAAAAATTTTTTAATAATAAGTCACCTTTTCCAAGATTTTGGCCGTTTGACGACAATATTTTCCATGGAATTTCATTTCCTTCCCCGCACCTCACGCGCCCTTTTAGCCACTTTTCAAGGAAAATCTTTTCTTGATATTTTGGTGGATTTTTGTTTTTTAACTTTTTTTTATCACTATTATTAACAATTTCCATGTTAATCAAAATTAAACTAATGGTACTAGGTATAGTAATTTTTTTTTAAAAAAAAAGTATTTTATTTTATTTTATTTTTTGTTTGCAATTGGAACCAATTCTAAACCCAATGATACAAAAAGTTATTACATTAATGGACAATTTTCATGAAAAATAAAGATAAATGGACACCAAACTTTCAACATTTTTCAAGTAAAAAATTATATCAATCAAACACAATTAATTATAATTCTCAATAAAACAATTTCTAAACAATTCAATTCCTTATAATTTATTTTATTTCTATCATTTTTCCACATTTGCAATCAAACGAACCCTTAAAGAAAATTTTTCCCTTGTTTTCGAGGAAAACATGATCATATGACCAAAAGTGAAAAAATATTTTATGTGAAAGAATTAATCAAACAACACAAAAGTAGAAATTTGGGTAAAAGAAATACATTTTCCATGAAAAATATTGACAATCAAATGCATCATAAATTCATTTTTTCACAAAATTATTTTTTAATAATATATTCTTTCAATAAAATAAATTTGTGCATAAATTAATTTTTAATAATATATTCTTTCAATAAAATAAATTGGAAATTAGATCCAATCTTACAGTTATTATGAAACAAAATATTGTAGTTTAGTCATTAATTGGTTCAATTGTAAAAATTAATTAAAATTTAAATCAAAGTCAACAATTAATTTTAACAACGCATTTTATGGACACTATAAATTTTTAATCTCACATTACATCAACTTGTATGCAATCTACTAAAGTTTCTAAACCAAATGGGGCTTAATTTGCATTTACAATTTCTATTTGGTGCTACTTTTTATTTATTTTTTAAAATTTCATTTACAACCATACATTTTATAAGACCTAAACTTTTCGGTCACATATTTCTTTAACTTTTACTATCGAAAATCTACTAAAAAAAATTAATTTTTAACTATACCAAATAGAGGCTTAATTGTAAAATCAAACTCGTGTTTGAGCCACATTCTCATTTTCAAACACACATTTTTCAATATAATAATATTTTTCATTATATTACTAAATTTTCATTCATTTTCAACTAAATATTCACCATATATAACAAAAAATGTATTCCCTCCTAAAAAATGTGCATCAAACACGCTCCAAATTCCAAATGCCACTTCCCTCTACTCCACCTTCCTTATCCATAACATGCACCTTTCCTCCACTTCCTCTCTTGATGAACATCCCCATCTCCACCACCTCTAGAGACTCAACGTCGATGTTGTCGCTTGTGGTCAACGCCGAGCTCATACAACAACAATCATCTCAAAATCAATTCAATTAACCAAAAATGAATAAACTAAATCTGAAAATTGTAATAAATAAAATACAAATCCAACAGTGTTGACGGAGGTAATAACACCTATTGAACCCCAACACTGGACTTTAAGGCTGTAGATTTGAGTGGAAACCCAAATGAAGATGACAGTAGGACGATGTGGTGGCAAATCGGTCAAGAAGAAACGTGTGCGGCGGTAGTAACTGCAGTTTCGATCGAACTTACATCGATGCAATAATGGGGTTTTAATTTATCTATTCTTTATTTTTGAAATTGGTGATTAGGTGGTGATTTTTGGTAGAAGGTAATGATAGCTGTTGGTTTGGAAAGGGGGTGACGACAACATCGATGGTGGTGGGTAGTGGAGACGGTGCATGAGATAATAAGTTATCCTACCATAAATAAAAGAATCACTTCTCTCATTACTGTTTATAAGTCGTGAGCCGAGCCGAATGGCTTTTTGGCTCGGCTCGGCTAAGTCGATTATTTATTTATTTATGTTTGATTTAGTATTTTAAGTTACAAATATGCGTTTTAAGCGATTTAAAATTTGTTGGAAATGTTGAAGTGCGGCCACGATAAATATATGGTCGATAAGGCCCCGTTTGATTCACATTAA
>CAIGRR010054935.1:0-14549 GCA_903798365.1 Fraxinus sp. 1973-6204
ATCGCCATTAGCACAAGAATCATAACTTTATTCCAAAAATTGATTGTCTAAATAAAGTGGAAAATATATAATTATAGTATTCATTGGAAATCAAACATCAATCCCTGTGGGTTCGACATTTTACTATATTACAAACTTGACACCGTACACATGCGGTAAATTCATGTTATACAAAACGTGTGACAATATTAGATGTTGATAAATTTTCTTTTTGGTTTGATTGTATACACAAGTTAGATGCAAACAAGATGCATGGCCAGTTCTTGTTCTCACTCCATCTTATGGATTTTTTTTTGTCACTGTTTTATTCTGACTCTTTATTGCAGATGGTCCATCAGTGGCTGGATATACCATCTTCAAATATACTCGTATGTTATGCCTATTTTATGTTGATGTTTACATTAATGTTTTCTTTGTCATAATGAACATGACTTTTTATTTTTATTTTTATGACATCTTCGACTTCCAGATGGATTTCGCATTTCTCAAGTGATCTTTATTTTTGTTCGTTGAAAAGGGAATGCATTTGTTCTTGTTTATATGCTAATTTTAAGAGCAAAAGTAAGTAGAACTTGAGATCTTATACATGCAAAGGGAAATTATATAACATTTTAGATTGAAGTTTAAATCAAGATGATGAGTTATTTTATTCTTACTAAACACCGCATGTCTTTGGCAAACCGACCAACCTGATCCGATCCGACCGACTCTTGATTGGGTTGGGTTGGGTTTTAACATTTACACGGTTTGGGTTGGTTTGGTTTTAGACCAAACCGACCATGTTGGGTTGGGGCAAAAACCAACACAACCCACGCCCACTCCTAATAACAAGGATGAAAACCTCAAAATCAAATTTGATTTCAAAATCAATTTCAATTTTTCTAATCTGAAGCAAGAATATGAAATCACTATAGCAATCAAACAAAAAAAATGGACATTGAAATGGGTGTTTTAACTTTAGGAACTCAGATATGATGATGTGTTAGTTAAAGAGATAATAGTGTGGATAGAGGTGGCGTTGTTGTGGTAGGTGGTTGTGTAATTTAGGTGTGTTGTATGTGTTTGAGGCGAGGATGGGCAGGTGGCGATGGCGGTTGATCATTGGTGGCGATGGTTTTGGGGTAATGGATAAGGGATTGGATGTGGGTGGGAAATGAGTTGAGTTTTGGTGTTGGTTTTTTATTTAATTATCATAATTGTGTTTTTTGTGAAATATGTAAATTTACCGTTTTCTACTTTCAAATATTGGTAAAATAATGTCAAACTCCACTAGCCTGGTTAAAAAATGGTTAAATGGATTGAAATCATCCTTATGTCCTTTTGGTGCAAATATTTCAAAGGTTTGGGATCGTGACTGCAATTCTCCTTAAATATAATGTCATACCACCCTTCGCGAATAAAAATATGGTTTATGTTATTAAATTAACTACAAATTTTTATTCAAAGTATGTTCATTGTTATTATTGCTAAATACATACGTGCATTCATATAGACACATGATATAATTTTTATAGACACATAATGATATTATTTTGGAAACAAGATATTCAAAGCTCTTAAGCACCTTTCATGTAGCTAGTTTAGGGAGAAGAAAGTTGAGGAAGTGTAGTCAATGGAGGAGGAAACAAGATATTCAAAGCTCTTAAGCACCTTTCACCACTTTCTTTAGTTTTTTCACCTTATGGTGGATCCCCCTCAATAGAAAAATTTTGTTTTTTGCGTGATCGAAACTAAAGGTGTTAAATGGGGTGATTTGAGAGGGACACACCCCTTCCTAGCCCCCGAGAACCTAATTAAGTCCATGTTTGACCACCATTATTTGGGAAAAATAGAGTTTTGAACAATATTTTTAAGGAGATTGTGTGGTTAAAAAGTATGAAAAAGTTCTAAGTTTATGTGTAGAATATTTTGTGCGAATGTGTGTTTGTAAATGAGTATGTAAAAAAAAAATTCTGAAAATAATGGTTGTCAAAAAGGGCTAAGAGTAGAATTCATGCCCCGTTTGGAGCGAGGATGCGGGGTATCAGGTTGAGTGTGGGAAATTTCCATCCATGTGTATTTTACATAGATTTTCTTACATTCTATCAAATTTCATCTATTATATTTATCTTATCGTTTATCGTCATTATAATTATCTATTGGAAAAATTGCAACCACGGTAGCAAACTTTTCAGATTTTTGCAGACTTTACCCAAGCCTTTATTTTGTACCATCCACTGTATCAAACCTTTTAAAATATAACAGTTGGAGTTCAAATGGATGGACTTGACCGTTAGTTGACCGGAATAGTAAAAATTGAACAAATGCAATAAGGGCAAAATAGTAAGTTTACAATTTTAACATAAAATAATTGTAATAATTAGAAAAAAAAATAATTCTTGTTTTTCTTCTTCTTCCCCAAACCCCGCAACACCCCACCTAAAGAAACTGAAAGTCTGAAACTCAAAAAAATTAAGAAACCATAAAAGCTAAAGATATTGGCACCACTACAACCATTTTTCAATGGATTGACCAATCTGAAAAAATCATTTTTAATGGATTGAAGCTATAGAAAACCACATGTAGAAATTTTCATAGGTGGCACCACCACAACCATTTTTTAATGGATTGAAGCTAAAGAAAACCAATCTTCAAGTCTCTTAATGATTGACCAGAAACATTAACATGTCGGCAATGCAAGACAAGAAAACTCATTCACTGTTAAGGAATTCAAGTAATAGATTCGGAGAGAATGAAGCAAATGGCGGTGGTGGGTACCTTGGGCTTCGAAAACCAATCTGCAAGTCTCTCAAGTGACTCGTATCCTTCGTAACCCAATTCGAACAACAACGAACACAATTGCGCACCACTCATTTTCAAAACAACGTGACTTGCTTCAGATCTGGACGTGATTTGGAGTAATAATCATTGAATTTTATCTCCTCAAATTGCTATGAGTTGTGATGAGGTTTTTTCCCTTTTTTTCCCTCCTCAAATTGCTATGCGAATTGCTTCGTGATTAGAGCAATAATTCTACATGTGGTTGTGGTTGTGGTTGTGGTGGTGCCAATTTCTTTAGTTTTTATGGTTTCTTAATTTTTTGGAGTTTCAGACTTTCAGTTTTTTTAGGTGGGGTGCTGGGGGTTGGGGTGTGGGGTTTGAGGAGGAAGAAGAAGAATTTTATGTTTTTTGTTTTTCTAATTATTATAATTATTTTATGTTAAAATTGTAAATTTACTATTTTGCCCTTATTTCATTTGTTCAATTTTTACTATTACGATCAACTAACGGTCTAATGGATGGATTTGGACTCCAACTGCTATATTTTAAAAGGTTTGGTACGAATGGTACAAAATAAATGCTTGGGCAAAGTATGTAAAAATCTGAAAAGTTTGATATCGTGGCTGCAATTTTCCCTTATCTATTTGTTAGAAAAAAACAACCATTTCCAAAATCAAATTTCATATGTAAAAAAAATTAATAACTCCCATTTTTAAATTTTAATGATAATGATTTAGTAGCTTTGAGAAATTCAAATTCAAAATCAAAATCAAAATCCCAACATACAAGAAGGGCTTGAACCCTACATCGGCTAAGATTATCCAAGTATGCATAGTCCATCCACGGAACCAAATCGTGGATTACACGCTCCTTTTAAACGACTGGGCTTCATTGACATTTCTGTCAAATTAAACGCCCTCGTAACATCAAATCTATCACAGTCCATTGCCGGAAAATAGCCATAATCCCCACGTTTCTTCGCCGCCGTCCTCCGCCTTTCACCGACCATTTCTCTCAGATCACCGCCGTCTTCATAATTTGGCAAGAGTTCAGGGGAAACTCGGGAACAATTTTGCCAAATCGATGTTAAATCCCCCAAATTTCCTAACTTTAAAAAATTCAGAGATGCCGGAAACATATTTCCTGACTGAAGGATTTTCTTGTTGAGAATTTGAATTTGAATAGTGAATTGTAATTAATTATGAGGTCAACATCGATTTGGCCGGAGAATTCCACCGCTGCTTCTCAATCGACGTCCAATTTCCAGCCGATCATTCCTCATGTGGGGCCCACTCCCCACACGAATTTTAAACAAAGGTTAAATTTTTAAGTCTGATTTCACCGAAATCTTGCGCCTTCTTGAATGCAAAGATCTGGAATTTGATTGCTTTTTGAGTGATTTTATCTATTTTTTAGCTGAATTTTGAATCTTTTATTTAGTTCAAGCGAGAAGTTCAACATATAAGGAAACGACAGATAGGATTTGTTGCTTAAACACATAAGTGATAAATAACCTCCATATGTGCCTGCAAATAATGACTTTAACGCCAATGTAAAATTTACTGGTGTATTTTAAATAAGTTTTACTCATCCTATCTTGTGTAGGATGTTACTGCCTTTGGTTTTGAATGGCATGGTGTTGCTAGCTTTGTTTGATCGTAAGTGTGACACTTCAAATTAATTTAGTTTTCAATAGCTGCAGATGCGGATGGATTTGGTGTTTGCAAGCGTCAAATTTTAGTTTACTGGATTTGGACATAAAAACTGGAATGGCGTCAATTTTATGTTTTCTAGCTTAGGGTTTCTCGGAGTTTTTGTCTGGGTTCAGAGGCATCACCTTTGCACATATATTTTTCTTTAATTCAATAAGTAATAATGAATCAGGCATGCGTGGTCTGGCTGTGCTTTCAATTTAGTAGACGTGGTCTTATCGGGAATTTTTAGTGATATTGTTATTTAGTGTTCTTGGATAGCACAATTAAACAATCTTATACATGTCTAGCCTTTCCATAAACTGACAAGGTATTGGTTTTGTTGCTATTTTCAAAATTTGAAAGATGTTGCTGAGTTGCATTGCTCTTTCCCTTTGTTTGCTAAAGAGTAAGAAAATCTGAATAAATGATCAGATGAGAGAGTGCCATAACTTGAACTATGTTGCATTTATTAGTCTGATCTGCATTGGATTTTAGTTCTTGGATGTGCTGACAAATGAGACACTTAAGAATTGAACACACTTGCTGAATGCTTCACTTGTTATTTGCCAATATAATAATATGTATTTGCCGTCAGAGAGGAACAAAATTTTGAAAATTTGCATTTTTTTGGTGTGAATGGTTGCTGATTGGATGTAATATGCTATATTTGTAGTAATGTATTTCAACTGTTAGCTCGGAGGGAGGTGTCTCCACACACAAAGCGATCCCCCAGAAGCTTCTGGGGAGACACTTCAAGATGTCAGCTTGAATCCTCTGGATTAAAACGTGAAGCAGTGAAAGACGCAAGACAAGAACTTCTTTCATGGTATCTGTCATGTCGTCTGCACTATTTTGTAATATCTTAATGATGTTTCACGTTTTTGCTACATAAACTAGTTGATTTCTTGAAATCTTTTATTCTAAATACTACAGGGTAGAGGCACAGTCATTGCTACATTTATCAGCCAATTATTGTCCACTGTTACCTCCACCCAGGTCAACCATCGCAGCAGCTTTTAGTCCTGATGGGAAAACACTTGCTTCTACCCAGTAATTATCCTTCCCCCCGCTCTCTCTCGTGCATACAAAACGCACCAACTTTTTAATTTTAAAATCATACCGAGTTCTTTTGAGTTAGATTTTGCAAAAAAAAATTATTATGTTCAATGTTTACAGTGGAGACCATACTGTAAAAATTATCGACTGCCAAACTGGGAAATGCTTAAAGGTGTTGAGTGGTCATCGAAGGACGCCTTGGGTGGTAAGCTCTCTTCTGAAACTTTAAATATTAATTTCATCTGTTTGTCTATGATACTACCGTGAAGGGATGATTTGGTAGCTCTTCTTGGGAGGTCAGTTTGACTCTTAACCCCATAGAGGTTAATAAATGGGAAGTTAGAGAAGAAGAGAAATAAGAAGGTAGCATATACATAGACGAATGTGTATTATTTAATTTCACCATGTGAATAAATTCTTATAGAATTCTTATCACTACACTTCTGACTAATGATGTAGAAATTTATCCAACCTTGTAGTCTGTAGAATATGTAGCTTAATGTTCTATTGAGAAGGTGTTACAAAGTGTTAGACTTAGACCTCTATTGCTTCTTGTGATCTACCTCTGACAATCAATTTTGCATTTAACAGATAATTGCTTGTTTGCATCGTTTTGTTTATCTTAAACTTCACCAATTCATTTGATGTGTCATTGTTTCTTTGTTTTTTGCCACGGCTATGGGCTTCTGCAGGTTAGGTTCCATCCACTCCATCCTGAAATCCTTGCAAGTGGAAGTTTAGACCATGAAGTTCGGTTGTGGGATGCAAACACTGCTGAGTGTATAGGATCTTGTGACTTCTGTAATTACATTTGATATCCAGACTTTCAGAAATATTTTATATCTATATTTATATTTTAAATTCCATTAATTTTGGCTATTGATTTTCCTTCTTGCAGACCGCCCTATAGCTTCTATTGCCTTCCACGCGGAAGGAGAAATTTTGGCTGTGGCTTCAGGCCACAAGGTTAGAAATTTGGACATATCATTGAAGAGTTTAGCTTTGCATGGCTACACTGTTGTTGACATTTTAGAACGTTGCAGCTCTTCATATGGCACTACAACAGGAAAGGGGAGGCTTCTTCACCAACAATTATACTTAAGACTCGCCGTTCACTCAGGGCTGTGCATTTCCATCCACATGCTGCGCCATTTCTTCTAACTGCTGAGGTATTACTTTGCATGCTGTCAAGTTTCTTTCTCTTGGTACAATTTACATTGTCGATCTTTACAGGTCAATGATCTCGACTCATCGGACCCCTCAATGATGCTTGCAACTTCTCGTGGCTACTTGCGCTACCCTCCTCCTACAATATATTTGGCAGATGCTCACGCAGCTCATCCATCTAATTCAGGAAATGAGCTGCCCATTATGTCTATACCATTATTGATTTGGCCTCCTATTGGCCGAGTTGATGCGAGGTTCCCTTCCCAGCATACTGGTGCAGTCATGAGCTCTGGCGTTCCACAACAGAGTGTGGATTCTTCTTCCTCCATACGGCTTCTCACGTATTCAACTCCATCTGGACAGTATGAACTAGTGTTGTCTCCGATTGAATCTAGTAGCTCTCCTCTGCGAGAAGGGTCTCAAACTAATTCTTTAACGACGGAAACGGAAATTGCTGTTTCTCAGACTGCAGTGGATGCAATGGATACAGATGTTCACCCGGATGAGATAAACAATCAACTTTTTCCATTTGGTGACCCAGCATATTGGGAACTCCCATTCTTGCAAGGGTGGTTAATTGGTCAAAGCCAAGCTGGCCAATGGTCAATGCACTCACGAAATGGAGGTGCTACTGATGGTATTTCTTCTTATGGGGAAACAGGGAGTCAGACTTCAATGGCTCCACCGGCAATTGTAAATAGTGTTAGTAGTTCAAGGGTTGGGGGAAGATCTGGGTTACGTCACCGTTCTTCGCGCTCCCGCACAATACCAGCAAGTGGATCTGGTGATGGTGCTGCTTTTAACAGTGTCCCTCGTGAGCAGAGCAATTCACAACCTTTCATGAGCCAAGTCCAGTCCGAGGTAGCCACGTCACTAGCTGCAGCTGCTGAGTTACCTTGTACTGTGAAGCTTAGAATATGGTCTCATGACATGGAAAATCCTTGCGCACTTCTTGATACAGAAAGGTGTCGCTTAACTATTCCTCATGCTGTACTTTGTAGGTAAGCGAGTTTAAGCAAAACTGGCTGGAACATTGATTTCCTGAGAGTAGTTTGTGTGTCTCGATGATTTCTAAATTCTAATTATGATAGTTGTATATTTTTTCAGTGAAATGGGTGCCCACTTTTCACCATGTGGAAGATTTTTAGCCGTCTGTGTAGCATGTATCCAGCCAAACACCGAAGCTGACTCAGGTTTTGAAGGCCAGGTTCAGCATGATGTTAGAGGGGACTCAACATCTCCAACAAGACATCCCATTTCAACCCATCAAGTTATGTATGAACTAAGAGTATATTCCCTTGAAGAGGCAACGTAAGTCTGAAGTTCCTGCATCTTGCTGAATGTATTCCATCTTGATCTTATTTTTATGAGATATATCCCTTTAAATTGATGATGCTTTGATTATGTAGATTCGGCTCAGTTCTAGTCTCACGGGCAATCAGAGCTGCTCATTGTTTGACTTCAATACAGGTTAATTTTATTATTAAGTTAATGGCATTTTAGCTATCTGAAAGAAAATTTAGAAAAAAATTATGGATACTCATTTAATGAAATGTTCATTTATAAAAAAGGAAATGACGGTTTCCATATAATCAAGCATCATGTGTCGACAATAATAAAAATTCAATGCATTTTCCTGATCAGATGTGGCTTGAAAGTTTCGCAACTGTATTTTATTTAGATGCCATTCCCTGTGTGAAGAATTGCCTTGCTGTGACTACATATTTTATGCAAGTTATTAGTGCCATCTTCTTTTGCAGTATATTATTTGATTTTCATTTATTTAAACTTCTAGGGGCATGCTGTATACAATTTAATTCTCTTCTGGTCTCTCCTTCACTGTCTTCACTTTTTGTAGCAGATGCTATATTATAGACATATACCATCCAGTTCAAAGGATGTAAGTGCTGGGATCTATCTGAAGATGTAAACAATGTTGTCTTCTGAACTATTTCTCCTCCCTAGGAAGTCTGCTATTGATAATAAAGTAGAAGTAATCACGTGGAAATATTAAACAAGAAAATACCAAATTGATTAGAGAGTCAGTTGCTGATGGATGAAATCATAATGCTTCTAACTAGGGTACACGATTATCTTCTGGACGGAACAGACAAATGTTGATGGTTTCTAGGGTTTATTACTGATATGTTGTTTACCTTGTACAAGCACATGCCCAAATAGAACCCAGTATTAGATGCTCAATGAGCTATTCTTTGAGATGAGAATGCATGGTGGGAAGCAGTTGCACTATTTAACGTCATGGCAGCATCTAATGGGATAGTCTGGCACCTATGTTTTTTTAACTTAAAAAATAAGGGAAACTTTACGTAGGCAGAAGTTGTCAACAAATAAATTTTAATAAATCATTTGGGCCATCCCTTAGTGGATAAGTGCCCCTTATCTCCGTTCTTTGGACTCCTATGTGGCTGGCTTTTGGCCGTTTTTAATTTCCTCTCTTTGAGACGAGAATGTATCAGGATGTGGTTGTCATTTTTTATGTCACGAAGCCATCTAATTTGACATTCTTTTAACTACGTTTTTGTAATGAAAATCTCGAAACAAGGAAAAGCTTTATTATGTGGAAATTGTCAAGGACTAAAACTTAGTAGCATGTTGTTTTGACTGTCGCTTGTGGATAAGAACCCATATCCGTGTTCTTTCTTCGGCTTTTATCTGGATGCAGCCCTGTTATATGAAATGTTTCATGCACTTGTTGAGGCCTGGGAGGTTGCTGAAATGATGATAAGAGGGATATTGTTTGGAGATTGCAATATAACATTCTGGCTGGAAAACAATTTTAGTTCCTATATAGCCGATAATTGTGTCAATTTATACCCTGCATTTTTTGGGACAAAGTTTATTTCCATTATGTGCATGTTGCATGTGCAATTGATGCTTAGTCTAATATTAGAAATCTCAAATATTAAGTAGAAAGTTTGATATAGTGATTTACCTGAAGGTGAATAAAATTCCTTGGTTTATCATTGTACTTAATTGCTCAGATTTCATAATCATCTATACATTTCTGTATGGTGACTGGGAACTTTGAATCTGTATTATTAACCTTATAAAGCATTTCTGCTTTATTTTCAATTGCAGTTCTCTCCTACGTCAGAACATTTGTTACTTGCCTATGGACGGCGCCATAGTTCACTTCTTAAAAGTGTGGTGATTGATGGAGATACAACAGTTCCAATATACACAATCCTGGAGGTGAGATATTGAATTTAGAATATGTGCTCCTTTTTAGTAACACCGTGGATCAGTTTCGGTTTTACAGTCTAGTGAACATTTGTGCATGTTGTGTGATTCACTTGGATTCCAGATTTTATCACTGAGAAAGGATCCATCATTTTGTTGCATTTTTTAATTATAGCAGACTGCTGAGATAGAAAAATCTTGTTGAACACATATTTTTAACAATAATTAGGACAATAGGATCAGTAAAGATCTTTTTCCTTTCCTCCTTTTTAGAAATGTGCTTATTGACATGTGACGCGGACACAACATTGTGGCATTATGCATTTTTTGAAACATATATTTCCAAATATAGCATCGGAGAAAGTGCATGTAATCATGCACTGAAAGAACTTTGAAGAACGATAATTTGGGGAAGTCAGACCTACATAAGGGTAACTGCTTCTTTGATTGCCAAGTAATTTCCTGGCTGCAAAAATCATGTGATCTTAGAAGAGGAAAAGATATATGGATATCTAAAAATTTGTGTTGGGGATGCTGGACATTTAATGCTAATATGTTGTGTATGTTAGAGTGCTTGTGCCATTTTTTTTTTTGATCGGATGCAAGTGCTTGTGCCATTTTATTGTTATTGTTGTGTGATTTCTTAGGAGACTCTGGGTGCAAGAATATTTTCACTAGACTGTCACTTGCTTCAAGCAGTGTTCTAAAAGGCGAGCATAGGCCAGCCTAGGTGTGAGGCGCGAGGAAAAAGCCTCACATATGGTGAAGGCGTGGAAAAGGCAGTCAACACTATTTTTGACACGCACTCTTTTTTTGTCCCCCTTTTTTTTTTTAAAGGTTTAAACTAATTAAGCCTTTGTTTGGATAAATCAACAATGATTTATAAATGGTCAAATTTTATTTTCAACCACACATATGACGAATCTACCATTTTTTAACCACACATTTTGATGGGGATAGAAATAGAATAAAGATAAGATTTAGATATTAGTTTAATATTGAGTTTAATTCATATTATGAGTATTTAGATTAGATTAGATTAATTTTAATATTCAGATAAAATTATAGTTTATTAGAAGTTCATTATTTGCTCTCTATGTAGAGGGTTTATTCATTGTAATATGAACCCTTGAATGTATGAATAAATTGATTCTGTTCTTTCTTGTTCATTGTCAAAGTCTTACGCTCCTGCGTAACTATTGCATTTATGAATGATTTATAAATCATTTAGAAATCCAAACGCACTCTAAAATGAATAATTGTTAATGTTTTTAGAATAATTAAAATAATATTAAAAATAATGAAATATTTTATCACGCCTAGGTTTGTAGGGCTTGAGGCTTGAATCTTGCCGCCTTGTCATGCCTCATGCCTTTTAGAACCTTGGCTTAAAGAGCTCTTTGAAAAACTATATTCTGCATGTTTTGAAATCCTTTTGCTTCATTGTATGGAGGTATTATTAAGTACACAGAGAACTAGCATTCTCTGAGTAACTATTGTCTGGTGCTATTATGACCTATGCACATTGGTCATTACCCCTCTCAGAATCTCCTTTTGTCTCACAGATTTACAAAGTTTGTAATATGGAACTTGTAAGAGTTCTTCCCAGTGCAGAGGATGAGGTCAATGTAGCTAGTTTCCATCCTTCAGTTGGTGGTGGCCTTGTATATGGAACAAAGGTAAACAATGAAGCTATCTTATTATTATTATTTTTTAAATCAGTCAGATCTTGTACTTGAGTTTTTTCCTCTGTTGATGGTTCTTTTCTTAACATTGTAGGAAGGGAAGCTGAGAATTCTCCAGCACGATAATTCTCACAGCTTGAATCACGACAGATCCTATTTTTTTTATGATAATATGTATGAGGTACAGAAGCTTTACATATACTGATCATTCACTCCCTGTCTTCTAAATGAGCTATATTTAACGAACATGTTTCTGTGGAAATTACTTTGATGACGAATTACCTGAAATATTTTAATTGCAAGAGGTTTCATGAATATGTTTACAATGTATTCCTCTGATCCGTTCAATAGATCTGCACAGTTTGCCTATATATATATATTAGGTCTGATAATTGCAGCTAATCAATAAGGACCTTATTCTATATTTGCATTTTACTGTCTTCCTATGAACTCCTTGTCTTCCCTCTTGGTTCTTACCATACAGTTAGGGAGAGAGGAATGGAAGAAGGGAAGCTTTAATAGTTTACTTCGTTGATGAGCCTATATGAATCTCATTTTACTAACAAGCAGTGAGATCAGGTCAGAGATCATTTACATCATGCGAAGGAAGGAGGCCTCCAATTCGTTCAATGAATGAAACTTCATCTTTTCCTACCACAAAAACAAATCTAGATGCAGTTGCTGAAATCCGTTATGTTATGTAATAAGCTTCTCTGGTTTTACTTTCGATTCCATCTGACAGAAACTGTATGTGACAATGATACTGCTCCTTTGATCAATGTATACATCTGAGAGTAATTCACAGTGGCAAAATGGTTTAGAGTCGAGGAACTAGTTGAACTGTTTGAGATTGGGCACTTGACCATAAACATACTTTAAGAGATTTTAACCTCGTTCATGTTGGAACCCTTATCTATCCTTGTTGATGTTATGCACCAGCATCAAAGTCCTATATTTGTTAGTTCATCTGGATACTGTGTTTATCCCTATGGTACTGCAGGCTTGTTCTGGCATACATCACATGGTATTTGAAGCTAGTCTCCATATATATGCATGGTCTAGTCACTGAGTTACTGCTGCTGATTACGATTGCTGTTGTTTTATATTGTATGTTTGCTTATAAGCAATTGGTTCATTTATTGAAGGTTCCGTCGTATGCATTATAAGGCTGATTACTGTTGATGAAGGGCAAAATATGAAGCGTGTCACCACTGTCTATGGTTAGTATCCTTGCTTTCTTCGAGTATTTATAGTGTGGGGCAAAATTTATAAACTCTACATAAATGTAACATGTGGTTAAAAAGTGGTGGGCCTATTGGAATGTGTGGTTAAAAATGATGTTTGACCATTTATAAACGATTTTTAAATTTATCCAAACACGTGCTTACATCTGCACTAGTTGCCGTCCTATCCTTTNTGTGGGGCAAAATTTATAAACTCTATATGAATGTAACATGTGGTTAAAAAGTGGTGGGCCTATTGGAATGTGTAGTTAAAAGTGATGTTTGATCATTTATAAACGATTTTTAAATTTATCCAAACACGTGCTTACATCTGCACTAGTTGCCGTCCTATCCTTTTTAAGGTTTCTTTATTGCTGTTAGAAGGCCATCTATCCCTGTGATTATACTATTTTTAAATGTTACAAGGAATTTAAACATTGATTATGTAGACATTTCCTTAATTTGCCAAAGCTGGAGTGTTTCCCAGCTGTCTTATTGACAAAAAAAGCCCCCGTGTGTGTGTGTTAGAATGTAAAATTTAGGTTATCAAGGAGTTTCATATTTCAATTATGAGGGAACATCCAAATGAAGAAGTCAAAACTTTTACAAGTAACGTTTTATTCTTCCTTTTCCTACTTGTAATGGATCCACTCTATGCCGTTCATTGAGCTATAGTAATGGATCCTGTACAATTACTTCACCCATCTTAACTAGAGAGAAGTTCGGCATTAGGTGTTAGAAATGACTTGGATGTTTGATCAACCGTGTTGGGGCAACATTTAGGCCAATGCATCTCACCATATTCACACTAGCATTAACACACATTCTAACGGTTCAATTCTCCTTGGGGCTGCGTGTTATTGTACTGCGAGTTTGATGACAGTCTTTGCTATTCTTCCAGGATGTGATGTTGGATATCATTTGAGAAAATGTCCGGCCTGGCCAGCATATCTGCAGTTGAATTTACGAACCAAAAAGCGTCCAGTGCTCGAGAAAAGGCTCTAGCATGTGGAGAGTTTGGCATCAAACAGCTTATATTTCTCTCAGTGGGTTTTGTACAGATATCTGCTGCTATTTTGCTATTTTCCCGTGCTAACTTTGTAGAGGCTAGTGATTCCAGTTTCAGGTGGATCAAATTTCTGTCTTTCTGACCAACCGCTGTGACAATGATATCAATTTTTAAACTAAACAAAACGCTACAAACCCTTTTAACCTTCATTATGAATAGAGGAACTAATGTTTCTGGCCTACACTTTTCATATATGGCCTGGTTTGACATTTGCATACTCGGTTTCTCCTGAGGAAATGAGAAGTGAGTTACATTTTGAGTTTTATTTATAAATGATCTAACTTCATTTTCAACAAAACATTCCGGTGGACCTATAAGTATTATTCACAATAGTGGTGGCAATTGAGTCGAGCGGCTCGTCGGCTTTGTCGTTCGGCTGGTACCGTAGCTGCTCACGAGTCGCTCGGGCTCGATTTTTACGAGCCCGAGTTTTTGACGAGCGGCTCGTCTATTTATTTATTTATTTATTTTTTTAGATAGAAGGATAGTTAAAAATAAAAAATAAAAAAATGCGAGCCTGAGCCGAGTAGCTCTCGGCTCAGTACAGTACCAGCTTGTCCACGAGCAACGAGCCGAGCCACGAGCTCGAGCTCACGAGCTCGCTCGTGGGCAACTCTAATCCACAATTCATAAATTCTTCACAAATGGTTATTTGCAGCAATATTGCTCTTATGCAAGTATTATCATCATATCA
>CAIGRR010054969.1:0-23857 GCA_903798365.1 Fraxinus sp. 1973-6204
TCTTTCTTGTCTGACCGAACAACTACAAATTCAAACATATTTTGGATTGCATAGAAGGACAAGCTCAGCTTCAGAATCTCCTTGTTACGGAAAATCACTCCTTTCTCTACTTCTCTAGAGTCAGCTACTGATACAACAGTGACCACATGTTTGAAATCGTGACATGATGGTTCTATTATTGATCCACATATATCTTTTGATATATCTAGTAACGAGAATTCCTTTTCATTAGATTGTACACAAATTAGTACTGTGATACGCTGTTTGAGGCATTCGACAGCTGTGACCTCGATTTTAATTGGATACTTGGAAGGGTCCTGATGCATATTCTTCAACACCATGTATGCAACACATTATTGTCATTCTTGATTGTGACTGGAGGCAGATCGCTAACCAACTCTTAACTCATTATAACTGCGACCTTAGTATGATCCAACCCAAACTCTGTCGTAACTGTATCTAGAAGCTTTGCATACCCGCAGTTACGATTGATCCACACCAATGATAGCTGTGATCAATTCATCAAACAAACGTGACTGTTTTCCATTTCTGCCAAAGAAATCAACTTAAATAATATCTGTGAATAATAAAATTCTGAGTAACAACGAAAACACGACACACTTTATTAGTCATGGTCACATATTGTATATATGTAGGTCACATTTTTATATTTAATTATACAACATTACCGCTAGTTGTAACTGACTTATTACAGATTTCGAAGCACATATGTGACTAGCTAGCTAACATAATTATGATTCAAAACAAAAGCATGTCACAATTTTTAAAATTGCAGGTCATATATTATGAATTCAACCTGAACACTAATGGCCACGGACATATTAGAAGATTCGAAGCACATGAGTGAATAGGTCACTAACCTCGATCTAAGCTATAACTAAAGCACGATACGTTTTTTTACACGCAGGTCACAGATTTCAGTTTTTTCATGAAACAATCATGGTCACAGATTAATGCTAATAGTTACAACATAATCACTGTCAGTCGCAGAAGTCTTCATCAACATCGCTTAATGCAATTGTTCAAATAGAAATCAACAAATTCTTATCAATTAATTGTGACATTGGACATTGCACGAACATGCAATTATTTGATTTAGAATGACATACGCGAACTCTACGAATCTACTGATTTAGAAGATGATTGACGTAGTTATTGTTTCATGAATTGCTCGATTTCTTGGTGGCTATAATCTCACTGTATTCTTCGATTCGTGGCCTGGAATTTTCGATAAACGTTGGAGAATTCTGGTGGCTGTAGAAATGCAATTTGATATCTATGTGGCGTTTAATCATCGACTGCGTAACGTATTGTATTTTTGGGAGGTGAATTTGTTAAAACCGACATTGATGGTAACTCACGCCTTGTTTTCAGGAACATGATACACGCACACACATATGTATGTATATGTCAAATGTTTGATTTTAGAAATTTGAAAGTTGTTTTCTTATTTTTGAATTAGTTTATAGTAAAAATCTGATATATGAGTTTTTCCCAAGGAAAAAAAGGAAAAACTAATCTGCTAAGAAAGGAAACAAATAATCCTACCTATTATTCTAAAATTACAATCTCTAATTATTTACTCTTTTCATTCTCAGTCATTTCCATTCGCGGTTGTTTCCTACAAATTGCAATTTGAAAAATTGGACGAAAGATTATTCGAATGTGAAAATGGCGGGAAAAAAGGCCCAGTCGGCTCGACCAAGTGTTAACAGCAAGTCCAACCGACTTTCTCCATTAATTTTGTGGTTCGATCTCCATTTTATTATCTAGATTGCATCCAATTGAGCCTATTTGGTCTTTCGTGCAATTTTTAAACTTCTAGTTCGCATACAATTGAGCATATATCTTCATTTTAATTTTGGAATGAATAGTTAAAAAGTTGCAATTAAGTAATTGGAATATTTAATTAAATATTTAACAACGGCAATAATTATGCAACAAACAAATTATAATAAATATTTTAGAGATTACACATCCATCTAATTCTTATGTAAGGGAATCTAACTTGTACAAAATCGGCGAGCATGCCCTGTTGCGCTATACCGTCGCACTTACGAGGTCAAAAAATTCTCCGATAGATGTTATTCTAGACATATGTCTACGTCCAGAAGCACGCGGTCCGGCTTTAGGTGGCAACAAATTATTAAGTGGGAGAATGTGGTCGGGAACTCTCGACTCGACTTCATATGATAGAGAAAATATAGTTTCAGCATACGCTACTCTCTAGCAAATATAACTACATAAGATGTATGGTTGAGATCTTCTATGCATAGCTACTACGACTACATGCGAACGTGGAAAGCTCTCAACTGAGACTTTTTACATATGCATGTGTTATTATTCAAATCCACGATGTATCCGATATTACATTCACATTTCACGGGGAACCTTAATTGATCCAGTATTTCTACACATACATTTCTCGCCACCTCTAGAGTCTTGAAAATTTTATCTTCTTGAGTCGGGGTTAGCACACTTGTGAAAGTCTATGATTCTTCACATGGATTATGAATTCACTGCAGCAACTTATTTCGAATGTGCTCAATCATTGTGAGAATTGGTAACTCTCGATCCTTCTTGAATAATGCATTAAGCGACTCTCCATTGTTTGACGTCATCTTGTTGTATCGACGTCCTGAAAAATGTGACCGTGTTCAATGTTCAATCTCCGTCTCTGTTAGATAATCCCATGTATCATGTGATTTAGTTTCTATTTCGACCATGAATTTATTTAACTCTTCAAAATTGTAAGCCTTTGTAAATCTCCTAAATAATATAACGATGTCATTGTCCCCGGTCAGTTACAAATGTAAGGTTCTCGACGTCCCTAATTACTTCCCTCATTTTTGTGGAGAACCTACGCATAGTTAGATCATTCTTGCCATCGACTATGCCAAATGCAAGATGGTAAATTTGGATGCTGGTATCTTGACATATAGTAATAATTAACTTGCTTTCGTATCTAGTTTTAAGGATTTTACCGTCGACTAAAATTAGAGGTCACATTGCGTTTCAAAATTTCTGAATGCATTGTCTAATAACCATGAAAAAAATATTTGAAGCGATTCTCACCCTCCGTTTCAATAAAAGATGTCGAGCCAAGATTAGTCATCCTCATGTTATAGCAATACCTGTCCAATTTAGCACAACTTCCTCTGGTTGAACCCATTAAATCCTCCAACACGCATTCTTAGGCCTTTCGACCTTCTAGTAGCTCATGACCACTCCGTACTCTCGACGAACGTCGTTAATGATGTTTGAAAGTCTGTAGATCATTTGTGGATTCTGAAACTTGACCAATAAACCATGCTCGAACTTGCATGTGATCATTTCGACGAATACATAATCGATAAGTATGTTCTCGTGCATACTTGTGAATTACAAAGAACTTATTTGTGTCCATATTCATCGTTCCCAAACGCCAATTTTCGTCAACGTAGATAATTGTGTACGTCGACTTGTTTGATTTCTTCACTTTAAACTCAAGGTTGTCTTTCAATGCAATTCAATGCACAACTTCCTGCAAATCTTTTTTTGTTTCAAACAGTTGCTCGACGTTGAGCTTGTTCTGTAAATCATAGTACATTTTTGCATAAGATGTACTCGATATTATTACAATTGCAATATCACCACGTCTTTCACTCATCAATTTTCATTCATTTCAAATTCACCAAAGCTACAAATCGGGACTATAGTTTATCCATATCTGCATTATGAAATAGAATTTTTTTTTTAAAAAAAAATTGATAAGAAGGACGAAAAAAATCGATTAGGCCAGACGGTTTGGTTGACTGTTAAAAGCCTACCCAACCATATGGGTCGACTGTTCTTTGTGCTCAAATGGCTGTGTTGGCAATTTTACATACGACCATGAATATATCTGAAATAATTTACATGCAAATGGATTTTTTTCTCTTTTTGTTTAAAAAAATATAAATATATTTAAAATATGTAAATATTTACCCTTCTATGTCGAAATAAGATTTAATGATTAAAATAATATACTAATTTAATGGAAATCCGATAAAATGTACATAAATATACTTACCAATTCCAAATGATGGCTATAACAATATTTTCTTGTTGAGCGTTTGATAAATTTATGAGATTTCAAGGTTAGAACAAATGAAAAATGAAAAAGTTTTTATTTGTAATGGAGTAAACAAATAAAAAAAGTGACTTGATTTTGAATTTTTTAAGTGAAAAACGTCTCATTTTTATTTTGTAGCTTATAAGATATTATTATCTTTTAAACAATATCATATTTTTGGAATTATGATATTGTCTATCTTTTAATCATAAAAAATCATTGTATATTTATCTTTTAATCATAAAAAATCATTGTGATGAATGACAAAAAAAATTTGATTTCGTGACAAAAAGCCACTGTTTTGTTCCAATTATTTGAGGTTATGATTTTTGAAATAATATTTTTTTTTAAAAAAAATATGTGTGATTAAATAAGAAAAAATGTTTTAAATTTTCATGTAATATTATTTTATTGAAAAATACACCATTAATAATAGAAAAATATAAAAATGAATTATAATATGAAAACCCTAAACCAAAAATCCCCTTCCTCGCCCACATTCTCACACCCGCTCTATCCCTTTCCACCATTTTTCACTTCAAAGCATAATGTATGGTGGAGATCCCCAGCACCCGCGCCCGTCGATGGGCCCACCATTACCACCTCAGCAGCAGCACCCGCATCCACACCAATTTCAGCAACAACAACATCAATTTCAGCAACACCAGCAGCAGCCATTTATGGCTGGCGACTTCTCGCGGGGCCCGCACCCTCCGCCGGGGCCACCACATCCGCATTTAATGCGGCAGCCGTCTGCCTCATCCACTAATATGAACCCTCCTCCGCCTGATTTTCATCAGCACCACCCCTCTGCTCAGCCACTTGTCACTCTTCAACCTCCCTACGACGGTAATAGGCTAGATTCTTTAATATCTCGTTTTGCTCCTTTAGCTATTTGCGGACACGTATTCTTTATTTGCTTTTGCTGAGTGGACATATTGTTGTAGTATTACGGAAGTACCTTGGTACCTTGCTCTGGCTTATAACTGGGCCTGATTGAAAATAGAGTGCAAATTTTATCAGCCAGAGCATGACAATTGATAGAGACTAGCTGCAAGAGCACACTCTATTCACGCGCTTTTACTATAAAAAAATGTTTAAAAATATAGCGGGAAATGATTTTTCCGAGTGACACTTGCATGATTGCGGAAAAAAAGAAGTAAATGGTCTTTTTAAGTTTTAAAATTATGGCAGATGCAATGTAAGTACTCAAATTTCAAGGTCTCTGTTAGTTTCCGGGTATACATAAAAGTATACTACACAGTTTTTATCCGGCACAATTAAATAATAGCACTATCAGTGCTGTGATTTGGCGAATGTTTAGGCATTTGGATGTTCCAAAGAAATTCAATGTGTAGACTTGGTTGACGAGAAAAATATTTTAGGTTATTGTAATCTTCTTCTTAGTTAGTAACTTAGTATAGTGCAAGAGAAGTTAAACTGATTTTTGTCTTGGCAGAGGAAACACAAGAACTATATTTAAATAATGGAAACGCCATTTTTACTAGCTAGAAAATCAGCATTCTTTCATCTTCTAAATTCAATATTTCTGTGGTTTTATTTGGAGCAGCTTTTCATTTAAACGTCGGACCAAATAATTAGAAAGGATAATAGATCATGATCAGTCATGTGGCAATGCCATTATAGGGAAAGCTTGTGGAAACCTAGACTGTTTTGCTTTTAGAGGTCAAGGTTAGACTTTCTAGTTGAGACCAAAGACACTAATCTATTTAGGGCCCGTTTGGCATGGATTTTGAAAAGCCAAGAGTAGCTTTTGAGACCGAAAAGCTTTTTTTTGGACCCCTTTGGCTAATTTAATGGAAGTATTTCTTCTAATTAGAAGGCTTCCGCTAAAAACACTTCTGGAATAAAAACCTCTTTTAAAAATTAGTTTTCAAACAAAAATTAAGGTAACTTTCTTCAAAACCTCTTCTACAAGAAGTAAATGCTAAAGCAAAAGCCATGTCAAACGAGACCTTAATCTTAGTTTCAATACCAAGAGTTGAATACAGAAAAAAAATTCATTTAAGTTTCGGTACATTGTTCACGTGCTTGTAACGAGTATTTTGTTTTGCTTTGAGAGTTTTGTTAGGCTTGCTTGTGGTGGCTGATAGATCTTACTTTGGTTCTATACATGTTGCAGCTCATGCTGACAGTTTCGCTGCAAAAAGAATGAGAAAAATTGGTCAGAGACGTGCAGTTGATTATACAAGCACTGTTGTGCGATATATGCAGGTGATGCAAGCTATAGACATATTATTATGTTATGTATGCTCATCCTTGTAAAACGTTGATGTAGATGTGTCTACGGCAAGTTCTGGAAGCACCTTAAGGTGGCTGCTTGATCTTGATGTGGGTTATCTGCTTAACTTGAGCTGCCATATTTTTACTTCCTCTGGTAGAATTTGTATCGTCTTGTATTGACACAACAAGGCCACGTTAAGGTGGCTGCTTGAACTTGATGTGGGTTATCTTCTTAATTTGAGCTGCCATATTTTTACTTCCTCTGGTAGAATTTGTATCGTCTTGTATTGACACAACAAGGCCGCGTTAAAGCCTGCTTTATTTTTTGTGATATTTTTTTTGAGCAAATCAAAATACTCCCTCTTCGGTTATTATTATCAGCATTTTTTTCTTGGCAGTGATATCCAACTAGTTTTATGCCGGCATTTAACATTTCTCTTTGGGTAAACAGACGCTACTATTTAACATGACTATTAAATACAATTTTGTTCTTTTTTATCATAGCAATATTCAACAACTACTGCAGACTTATCTTGTCTAATCTGCTGCAACACTTTTGCTGTCATATCTTTGCAGAACCTTTGAATTATATCAACTTAAATTCTGTATTTGCTTTTGTTGATTTCTCAAGGTTATTAACTTAAACTTGTTCGTTAAAATTAGACTCTGTCAAAGCGACACAGGAGCATCATTCTTAAACTCTTGTCTAGATCATGCAGTTGTTAATATGGCTTGATGTTGTTGTAAAGGATATATGCCATTAAATCCTTACATTGATGTAATGATGCACCAAATAGGCCTGGCAAAAAATGATTCATGGAGTTGACACCAAATTTATTGGGAGTGAGGTTTAATATGTTGCTGTCTTGTGTCTTTAAATTGATTCTTGAAATTAGACATAAGAACTTTTGATGACGTTGCTGAAATCACATTTTAGAGGACTGTGATCTAGCTGTGATGTTTGTTAAATAGGCAGATGAAATTTTGTTTTGTTTGTGGAAATTTGGAACCTGTTTTTTGTTATAGTCTTGTTAATAACCAAAACTTTGGGGAGACGGGGGAAATGTTGGACTCAGGAGTATAGGTACTCAAAAAATCTATTTCCAACCTCCAAGCTGAGACCAACATAAGGCGATGTGCTTGATAACACAACTTCATGCTAGTACTTAAACAAAACAACTGTGTGACACGATTGTGTTAGAAGGTTATCCTCATGAACAAGTTATGGAGTCTCTGTTTTTCATCTTGTTGGCCAAACACACGGTTGAATATTTTTATTATCATGATTGTGGGAGGTGTAAAGAAGAATTGTATAAAGCTCAACAATCTATTGTCCAGAAAAGGACAAGTTTCAACTGATCTGGTGAAAGCATGAGATCATATGATTGAATATCTTTATTATCGTGATTGTGGGAGGATTGAAGCAGAATTGCATAAAGCTCAACAATCTACGGTCCAGAAAAGGGACTAGTTTCAAATGATCTGGTGAAAGAACCAAGGATTGATGTTTTTAATTTATAAATACCAATAGCTAATTAGCCCAATGGAGCAACAATCTCTCGGCATTGAGATATTAGATGTAAAGCACTAAAATGGTGCTGCTTTTCGTCATCGTGAGTTCCCTCCTGGGTGCTGTATGCTAAGAAAATCAAAGTAATGTTGGAGAAATGATGCAAAAGGCAAGACATAGGGAAGAATAGAAATGGATATTGGTGAGAGATCTTTTTTCGATTAGAGAAGGTTGACATGGAAAGATGGAGGTAATTTTTGATGGAGGATGGAGAGATTAAGTCTGATGACTGGAAATAAATTGTGGCATTCATGTCGTTGAGTTTTTTGACCACACTATGCTGTCTAATAGATTTAAGTAATTCTAATTTACATCAAACTATTGGCCTGGGCCATTGAGAATATATAATTTGTTTCTGCCTCACCAGAATATGATTGTTTTTTCTTAAAAAAAAATTTTGGAAATAATTTGTTGAAAAGATAATTATAGATAAATTTCTCTCATCCCTAGCAGCATAAGCTGTCATTTATGTTCAACAAGGGTTCAAGTCGTAACTGCCAAGCATTTATGTCAATCCTTTAATGGGAGGGGGCTTGATGGATGTATAAATAATGTATTAATTAATTACTATTTATCCTTTTAGATGAGCTAGTAATTAAATGTACAATATAATCATATATTTCAAACTCTTGCATGATGAAATCATCATTGTTTAGTCTATGTCTTTTCAATTTCTACTTCCATTTGGATCTTCCATTTGCAATCCCAAAATATGGATCTTCCATTTGTAATTTGATCTTATGTACATTGTTATTCTCTTTTGGAGTTCGACAATCAGCTTTATGTATTTTTGATACATGTTATAAGTTCTCTATTTTGCAGGTTCGCATGTGGCAGCGAGATTCAAGGGATAGGACAATATTGCAACCTACCCCAGCTGCAGCTATTGACGTTAGTTAACACTGTTTGAGCATTGTGCTTTTTCTTATTGTATATAGCCCTTGTTTTATTCCCATTTTTTCCAAAACATATTTTTCTCTCTCTTTTTGTCAACCACATATTCTTCTTCTTCAATAAAATAATAGTATACGTAAATCCAAAACTTTTCCTTATTTTTTAATCACACATTCTCCTTCGATCTACTATTCCAAAATCCATTCTTAACATTTTAATGGGGCTCAAACATGCTCATAATATAAGACATCCTAATACCATTTGTTCCATAAACTGTATGTACGAGTTGTCAATGGATGTGATATAATAATCCTACCACTCACCCGTGGAATTATTGCTGACTGCCTTCTATTTTCTCCTCTTTGATCATTGATGCAGATGTTGCCTTCTTCTGCCTACTTAGATAATCCATCCACAAGTTTTGCTGCGAAGTTTGTGCATACCTCATTAAACAAAAATCGGTGTTCAATCAATCGAGTTTTGGTGAGTTGAGGCAAAGATTTTTGTCTTCTTACTTCTCTTTGTGCCTGTCTCTTTGATTCTGTGTGTGTGTCTTTGCATCTGCATACATAAAGACTCGCATCGTACACTATCCTTGTCATATTATGCCTATGAGGTGATTTCTATCAGTTTATTTTATGTGCCTCCTTGTTTTCATCTGCAATTGTATGTCTACGTTATTATTACCTCCGTCCCCTAAAGATAGGTTTGTTTCTATGTTCACACATTAAGAAAATGTAATTAATATAGTTGAAAATATATTTTTTTTCTTACATTTTCCTAATATACCCCTGCATTTAGTAATTGTTTAAATAAGGTTAATTTATATTTGTTGATAGCAAGGTACATTAAGCCCTTGTTTGGGTTAAAATCAAATATTAGGGAAAGTGTATTTTGGAATAATTATTATTTGAAGAGTATGTGGTTAAAAACGAAGGACATGAAATATTATTTTATTGGAGAATGCGTGATTGAAAAGAAAGAAAGAAAGAAAAATGCATTTCGAATAAAATGGAGCTCAAACATGGGCTAAATAGGGACATATTAAAAAACTAAAAAATATTTATACTTTCAACAAGGAAAGTCGTCTATAATTTGTGATTGACGAAAAAAGAAACCAAGCCTATTTTTATGGGACGGAGGTAATACTTTTTATTCTTTCCTAAGAGGATTTCTATTTCTTTTCAATTTTGATTTGTAAAAAGTTTTTGCTTTCCAACATTTATTTTTGAAGGCAGCTGGTAGCCTCATGCTGTTTTCCTTAGCTGCATTATGACAGGAGAAGATTTCTAGCTTCACCAAGGGTGTCTTGACACATATTCTAGAAGATATCCTTGTGGCGTGTTACCTATCTTTATTGTTGTGCATTTAACCCAAAAAGTTAAAACATGACATAAAGTAGGGGATCAATCTTTCACCGAAAATATTGTAGGATGTGCTTTCAACCTGAAATTTCATGGATAGGGGAATAATGGGAGGCCGAATCTGTTATATAATTTAGTGGTTAGCTTTTTAATTTTCTTGGTCAATTTTTCCTTGATATCTTGGTTTAAAGCTTAAAATCCAATATCATTTTTCCAAGTTTAGATATTTTTGCTCAAGAAATCGATAAATTTTCTGTTCAGGTTTATTTTTTACGGAGTGAAAATTGATTAGTTAAATTGCGGTAGTATCATTTTTGATATTCTATGTTAACAAAAATATTAGGGAAATTTTTGAAAGGAAGAGTTTGGTGTTGTCTGCTTGCAGAGTCATTGCACTCTCTGGAATTGTGAGATTATTTCTAATACAATTGCTTTTCCAGTTTTTTTTCTAAACCTTCATAATTAAGCATTGTTTCCGCATTCCAATAATCCAAGTTAAACCATTAACTCAATTCAACTCCATCTCACAAAACCCCAAGCTTCCAAAATGCGATAGCCAAATCCCATTCAATCACCGTTACCCAGCTGCTTATTCTGTCCTTCACTGGATGATAGATCCCTCGTTTTGCAGCGGTTGGCCCTTTGCTTCGCTACTGAACAGAAACCTGAACAATGCACTGAGAATTTGATTGGAGAAGACAAAAATGAGATAAGTTGCCTTTGACTGATTCTAATGATCTGAAGGTATTTACAAAGTGATAAATGGAATCCCTAAATGACAATGGATCGTCCTACACTATTTATAGGCATACATACTTGTTACAAAAATAACCAACTAATACTACAGAATTGCAATAATGCCACTACGATTTGGCAAAAGCCTGGCAGTGATGTGGCATGACGTCAAGACTCAATGTGGACACCGACTCCTCTTCTTCAAAACCATTCAAACTCTGGAGACCCCGATGGCTGTTTCTAAATGCACCTTACAAAGATTATAAACCACAGTATTCCAGCCTTCTGTATAGACTTAGAGTCGCACCTTAAACTGAATTAATTGTGTAATCATCATTATGTGCATGGTTAACTGATCTTCCCTTGGGAACAATGATCCATGCACGCTATTTTTGGGTTGCTGAGTCAAGTATTCAAGTTATTTTGGCATTTGATTGTTCAGGAAGCTATGTCGTAAAGAATATGAAATACAATATCAAGATATTTTATCCTCCATTCCTTGCATGTTGTAGATTTTGCTTTAGCAAGTGATGGAAATTCTATGTAGGCTGCAGGACAGACACTATATTAGTATAAAGCTTGTCATTAATTCATGATTCTCCTTATTTCTAATTATCATGGCATTAGGATTTGATTATGGTTCAATCCAAAAAAATTCCGCATTAAGTCCTCTCACTGGAGCCGATACCTGGCTCAACCCTGCTTGTTTCATTAGTTCAAAGTGACGTCTGGGACTCCTTATGAATTATAATGTGCTTGATACTTTAATAATAAGTTTGGAGTTATATGCATTATTTTAAGATCTTTCTCTTGTTGTACATTGAAACCTAAATATCCATTTCTTGGATGCTTTTGAAGAGTGTAGTGATTGCAGGATTTGCTAAGCTTAAAATATTATAAGTGAGCAAGTTTACTTTAAAATAAATTTCTTCCTTGTCAAAGTTGGAAGGACATAGGTTATTTATTTAGAAAAAAATAATGCTTATCTTCATGTCAAATATCATTTATACACATAACCAAAAAGTAATTATCCGAACATGTTTGGTGACAAAAATTTACTTGAATGTTAGTTTGACTTTTATTTAAGCTTAGCCAAACATCCGCAAAATTTTACTTTCACAGTAACTTGTTTGGACTTTTAAATTTCTTGACAGTGGACTCCCAGTGGGAGACGTCTTATTACTGGATCTCAAAGTGGGGAATTCACACTATGGAATGGACAGTCATTTAATTTTGAAATGATATTACAGGTATGCAATTTACAGATTGTTGTTTCTTGTTATTCGATGATAATAGATATTCATGGGAGCTTTACTTAATGTACAGGCTCATGAACAAGCTGTTAGATCTATGGTATGGAGTTACAATGAGAACTGGATGGTTACTGGGGATGATGGTGGCTCCATAAAGTAATTTTATGTTCAGAATTTATTTTAAGAAGTCCTCCTTTTGATTTTGTTGGCTAAACAATGATGTTTACGTGGTTGCAGGTATTGGCAAAATAATATGAACAATGTGAAAGCCAATAAATCTGCACATCGAGAATCAGTCCGTGGCTTAAGGTACTTGTTCACTTTTCAAAGGCATTTATTAGATAATGATTCTCTTATTTTCTGTCTCTTTATTTGTTTCGATAATTATTAGAAGGAAATTATGATTAGCAGCCATACCAGGCCAGAAGGCCCAGAAGTCCAAGATGTCTTTATTCATAAATAAAATTTCTGACTTTCTCATAGCAAATTTATTGTTTTGAGCAGCTTCTGCAGGACAGATTTGAAGTTCTGCTCCTGTTCTGATGACACTACCGTGAAAGTATGGGACTTTGCCAGGTGCCAAGAGGAGAGCTCATTGTCTGGTAATGTCATCGTATTTTTAAAATTGTCTGGAAATGTATTCATATTTTTTAACACATTTAAGAATGAATTTTGCGGTCCCATATAGGTTAGCTCTGTGCTCTAAAAATGTCTCGACTTATTGAGAGAAAAGGATAAACACCCAGTTCCAAACCAGTGTTAGGAAACTGACAAATTTAGTTTCGAAATTTATCTTCCTCGGATGATTGAACTAAGCAACAAGAATTAAGTGGGACTTCATTCCTTATTTAAAATGCTAGTATGTTACTCAAATGTACAACGTATGTTATTCTTCTGCCTAGTGTCCTGGCAGACTAGCAAATTATATGTAGATTTATAGCATGTTTTGCCAAGCTTATAAGGTGTTTGTAAGCTTAGCAACATATGCTCTTGGTGTTGTCTAACTTTGTGGCAAATTTTCGAAGCGTGCAGATATGAGGGTACTTAACATTTTTGTCTTCCCATGTTCCGCGTAACCCTTTTTTTTTTCTTTTGTATGTTCTCCAATTTCTTTCTGTTTTTGAGTTTTTCTTTTTGTCAGTGTGTGTTCCCTACAAATAGTGGTCTTCTTTATTTTTTTAAACATACGAGTTAAATAAGAAGCATAATAAGTATCTTGCCATAAAGAACATTGTTAACATTTGAGTGAATATAGTCTGATGACAATTGTTTCCCTCTTGAAATTCTGAATTTGCATAAAATGAAGATAATGCTTTCAATTGATGAATATTTATTCGTTTTTTCTGGAATTACCATCATTGATGTTAATGTTATGAGGTTTTACCATTTTTTGTGAAATCTGCTACCTATTCAGGATATTTAGTGATATATGGAAACTCGAAATAATGTATAAAGTTGTTTTTAACTACTTTTGGAGGGGTGACACATGTGTATATCAGATCTATGCGTGTTAATGCATGCGCTAGATAACCTAAGAATATTCTTTTGTGTCGATTGAACTCAGGCAGGCCATGGTTGGGATGTAAAATGCGTTGACTGGCATCCAACCAAGTCCTTATTGGTCTCTGGTGCGTGCTATTATCAGTTATGTTAACCGCTGTCGAATTTTTTCAGTTTTGTCAATTGTTATTTACTTGTTAATGGGCTTTTCTCAGGTGGTAAAGACAACCTTGTCAAACTCTGGGATGCTAAGTCGGGGAAAGAGCTCTGCTCATTGTTAGTAAACTTCCTTTTATCCCTTCGATATTTAAATTACACATAATTCTTATAGCTGGATTTAGTAGTATTCTTGTTTTGCAGTCATGGGCACAAGAATACAGTTCTTTGCACGACATGGAATCAAAATGGTAACTGGGTTTTAACTGCTTCAAAGGATCAAATTATCAAGGTGGGCCTACTCTTTCTTCACTGCTAAATTATCTTTCGTATTTCAAGGGTGGGGTCACCCTCCTCTTATCCTTTCTCCTTGACTAGCACTTCAAAAAGAAACCAAGCTGAAAGGAAATGGAATAAAATAGCTATATGTTTCTTTTTATCTCCAGCTTTATGATATAAGGGCAATGAAGGAGCTCGAGTCTTTCCGCGGACATAGGAAGGATGTCACTGGTAAGGAAGCTCATCTCTTTCATAAGAACTGTCTTATTTTTACTGGAGAATGCATGCAACTGTGGACTTTTTCTTTTTCTTTCTCAAGACTGCTAGCATTTATTTGCCAAGTTATTATCCATTCTAACATGGGCCCTTGAGATCTACGTATATGAATTCCAGAAGTCCAATCATTTGAGCTGTTGCATTCGGGTCTTTCAGTCGCACAAGCATAACAGGTTAGAGAAGGGAGGTGTGGACCAAAATTAACAGGGTTTGTTGTGGTTGCTAAAGATCTCGTTGTTGTTGATCTTCTAATAAATGTCGCAATTAACCAAATGGAGTGGTGAAAAAGGATTCAACATAGCTGACCCAAATTTATTGAGAATAAGACTTAGTTTGTTGTTATGATCGCATGGATATAATTCATACTAGACCAACTTAGAAATGAAATTTTCCCTTTTTCTTTTTCTTTCTCAAGACTGCTAGCGTTTATTTGCCAAGTTATTATCCATTCCAACATGGGCCCTTGAGATCTACGTATATGAATTCCAGAAGTCCAATCATTTGAGCTGTTGCATTCGGGTCTTTCAGTCGCACGAGCATAACAGGTTAGAGAAGGGAGGTGTGGACCAAAATTAACAGTTGTGGTTGCTAAGGATCTCGTTGTTGTTGATCTTCTAATAAATGTCGCAATTAACCAAATGGAGTGGTGAAAAAGGATTCAACACAGCTGACCCAAATTTATCGAGAATAAGACTTAGTTTGTTGTTATGATCACATGGATATAATTCATACTAGACCAAAGTACACTGCAGATAATTGTGAGTGTCATCAAAATGACCCTTATCTGAAATGTTGAGAAAGAGAGAGTGATGCTTGGACCAATAAAATGAGCAGCTTCTAAATTTAAAGCATTTGGTGGTTTATTATGCTGCTTTATTGGAGGCGAGTATTCTTCATTGGTCATTGAAATAACTTCGCATCAAATGTATACTTCCTCGTTGCTTTTTTGTTGTAATGTCTAGCGTATGTGACTCATACTAACTCATGCACAAAAGCTCTCTTTTTTCTTGTTTCATTCTTTATGATACTCATATTGCATTTATTTGTTCACTGTAATAGCTCTGGCTTGGCACCCATTTCATGAAGAATACTTTGTTAGTGGGAGTTTTGACGGATCAATTTTCCACTGGCTAGTTGGGTAAATTCTTTGCTTTGTTCCTGGAAATTTCACCAGTTACATTACATTGTCAAATTTCAAATTGAGTATGTCAAGTGTGTCAATCGTAGTTTGTTTTCATATTTTTAATTCTTGAAAGACTTTCAAGAGAATGTGTAATAAAATTTACAAAGGTCAATGAATTAAATCTTCTTTGAGATTTCTTGTGGTTAGAGTTTTGAATGGAGCTTCTAATTTTTTATTTATGAATGTTTCACTAGGGTGAGATTCCTTCTAAGGTAACATGTTTGTACAAATGTTAGTAAATGCAGTATGTGTTGTTTTTATCTTTTGAACATCGCTGCAAGTCCTTGGTATTTCATATTCTGTAACATAATATCTTTTAACCTATTTTTTAAGACTGGGAATTTCAAACTCAATTTTGACATTCATGTATCAACTCTTCCCAATTTGGATAAACTTTGTTACTAGCAGTCAGCCTTCTAAAAACTCCATGAAATGACAGTAATTTTTGTGTAAATTACCCATCTTTTATTTGTGGTTTCTAACTATTTTCACATGAATTTCATGCTTCATAACTACCCCATCCTTCCACACACTGTAATTAACATGCAAAACTTTTATCTTCAAATCTGCATGTTTGATGCTGAATCCTTGTATGTATCTTCATTCTTTACCTTTCACCCATTAGGCCATTACACTGACAATCCTCAATTGTGTGAAAAAGAAGTCCAAGAAAGAAGTTGATAGAACAGAAATACAGTAAAATTTTATCCTCTTTCCTACTAATATTCCTTTTATCTGTTTTTCCTCGCTTCTTTAATTGTTGGGGAAGGGGGAGTTAGCATGGGACAAAAAAAAATTGAGTTATAATTTCTGTTTTCCAGTTCAGAATAAGTGTTACATCATGCGCTTAATTTCTGTGAAATGCTCAAATGAGTTTGTTATTTGATGGTGTTCAACTTTGGAATATCTGGTACTCATCGCTCATGAGCACCCAAATTTTCTGTGGGCAGGCACGAAGATCCCCAGGTTGAGATACAAAATGCACATGATAATAGTGTTTGGGACCTCGCTTGGCATCCTATTGGATATATTCTTTGCAGGTACCATTTACAACGAACTATCTGACTTCTAAGTGTCATTAAGCCTGAACCGTGTTTGGATGTATTCTGGTTGAATCATTCCATGGAGCTGCAAAATACAATGACCAATCAGCTGCCATTTTCTTCTACTTTTCATCTTAATTTTATCTGCCATGCATGGTGCTGTTGCAAAAAATTACTAAATCATTATTAAGCTTCAATATCATTTTATTTAATTACTGTCTTTAAACATTTCCAAATGTAATGACATTTATCAAACTACTCAAATTATTCTGGAAATATAGGTCACAGAAGTAGCACTTAATGTAAAAGTTCAAATGATCTTAAATTACTTCTGAAGTTATATTACCTGTAATTCATAATCATAACCTTCTTGTGTGCAAAAAAACATAAAATGTCTACGAATTCTCTTTTGTAAAATTCCAATCATATTAACCTTCCAGAATTTTGCATTCGTGACGTTTATTCATAAAAGCTTTTGCTGAATTCTGGTTATAGAACATTGCTACCATCTCACTTACAGTTTTTTTTTTTAAATTTCTGTGTTTGAGATTATTATTATATGGTAATCTTCTATTACCATGCACACTCCCCTAGTAAGTTATGCTGGTATATATTCTTTGAAAAATGAGCAACTTATTTTGTATGAATTAAGTTTGTTTTATGCTATGTACATATTATGGATGTCCCATGGATTGAAACTGTTCTGGTATACAAGATTCTGATTGTTGTAGTTTGCATTTTTCCATTAGATCCAATGTATTAGATGTTGCTACGATGCAGTGATTATCATTTCTTCATTAAACTAATATTATTTTTGATGCAGTGGTGGCAATGATCATGCTACCAAATTTTGGTGTAGAAACAGGCCTGGGGATGCTGCTCGTGATAAATTCAACATTGGGGCAAACCGAGGTTTATGCTTATTTTCACTTCTCAAGTATATCTTGTGTTTGTTTTTACTGCTACTGTACTGGCACACTTCATAACCTTCGGTTATTGATTTTGATTCTATAGATCTACGGACATTAGATAAAGAATTGTATCATTACAATAAATCCTTGATACATTTTGTGCATTTCAATTGTCAGCATTTTTCTTAAGTGGAAAATTGGCACGGTTTCCTCGACATTTGATGAGTAACATTTTTATTTTAAATTAATTGGCTTTGATCCATTTTATGTGCATTTCCTGATTCTGATCTTTTTCTCACAAATTAACCGACAGCGCCTTTTGAAATATTTTAGTATTGGGAGAGAAAATCTGCCGGAATTATTCTCATTGAGTAAATTCTTTGTTGGTTTGCAGGTTATGGCGAGCAAAACCCTGCTGTAGGAGGTCGCATACAAGGTCAATTCCCAATGCCTGTGCCCCCCACAATTCCTGGACCATTTGGAGCTGGTTTGACACGAAATGAGGGAACAATCCCAGGGGTTGGAGTTGCAATGCCCCTATCTTCTCTTGACTCATCTGCTCAAGGAGAGCAGAAGCCACCTATGTCTTTAGGAGCTCCTCCTCTTCCCCCTGGTCCACATCCATCTCTCCTTGCGGGCAATCAACAGCAGCCTTATCAACAAAATGCTCCACAACAGCATCAATCCCTACCTCAGCAAAATTCCTCTATGCCATTGCCACCTAATATGTCTCAGCTACAACCTCCTTCCCATTTACATATGTTACAACATCCTCATTTACCTCGTCCTCCACCCCAGCTACAACCACATAATATGCCTTCAAATGTCCCATCTTCAATTCCAGGAACCCTATCCATCCATTCAATGCCCATGCCTGGTCCTATGGTAATAATAGGCAGTTACTGCTTTGCCAATCTTTTTAATTGAACTTTTATTATTTATGATTTTTTTACAGTTTCCTCATGTTCAAATGAACAAATGGAATACATGTATGTGTATACTAGTATTGCTCTAGGTTTTCTGATTTCTTCTTATTCCCTGTTTGGTTTAGCTAAAAGTCAGATGTTTAGTAGATTTTGATAAAAGTTGATGAAATGTGTGGTTGAAAATGAGTTTGAGGAAAAATGAGTTTTAGAAAACAAGGGCTTAGTGTTCTGCTTAGGGTCTTTAGAACTTAGTTTACCAATTGATACAAGTAGAGATTATCTGGTTGCTAGTACAATTCTCATACTCATCATCGGACACGATAGCCTTATTGCTCTCTCTCTCTCTTCTCTCTCTCTCTCATAGAGAAGGGAAAGCTAATATTTCTGCTTTATAATGATTTTGAATTGCCTTTGATTGACTTGTATTCACATCTTTAGGGGATACAAGGTGGTATGAATCAGATGGTTCCTCCATCACCTCAAGCTCACTTTATGGGCATGAATCCCATGCCTTCTGGATCTGGACCACAAGGAAATATGCCTCCAGGTGGAATTCCAAATGGGATGCCAAATATGCAGGGTCCTCCTAATGCAAGTGGCAATCAAATGTACCCCCCAGGTGGTGGCTTCGGCAGGCTGCAAGCCGGACAGATGCCGATGATGCCGGGAGTTAATCCTTACCAGGTGAGAGAATATATATGGTCACCATGCTGACGTTTCTTATCCTTATTCATTTGTAAGAGCAAGGAGATCACATTCAACAATGAGAGTTCTATATTTCCATTGATTTGCTATTTGTGATACAATCATTCAGCTGATGTATTCTATGGTCTTCCGTAATATACGTTGTTTTCTCATGCATGTTCCTTAATTTTGTGCATTGAATTTTTTATTTTATTTTATTTTATTGGCTGTTTTTTGTTCCCCTTATTATGTGATTTGAGGACCAGGCAAGTGTTTTGTAGACTTCAAATGCAGGAGAATCATGAGTGGGACATTCCTCTGAGAGTTGGATGCGCGTACTGTTTGGACTACCAATTAGATACAATGATGGTTGAGTCGAAGTACTATAAATTGTCCTAGGTTATATGTGTACTTTTTGAAACTGAAATTTCATTTTTAATATGTGCATTCTAGAAAATATAAGCGAGGGACAACTTTGTTTATTTTTATTATTATTATTATTATTTTTTGATAACCGTGGATGTTCGGATCAGCTTTCGCGCACCTCGACTAATTCCAACGGGCCTGAAGTTTACAGTCGGATTCTCACTTCAGTGGCCCTGAGGGGACTCGAACTGGTAACCATTGGGAAGTGAACTCAAGATCTGACCAATTGAGCAACCCCCAAGGGCTACAACTTTGTTCATTACAGAACATAATTTTGTTCTTTGTACTCTGTTGAATCATTTCTTTAGCTCTATCGAAGCTAATTCAGTGTTATACTTTGTCTTTGCAGTCTGGAAATTCAAATGCTTCTGGAATGCCATCGAATTTTGGTCTTCCATCCGGGACTCCTCCACTGCCTCCAGGTCCCCCACCACATGGTCAACCACATCAGTAGACACGAGTTTGTCTCGTTTCTTTTCAATCGTGGCGAGCCAAAAAGGCATTTGTGTAGGAGGTTCCACCCCATCCCCCCCACCCCCACCCCCACCCCCACCCCCATTCACCCATGTATATCATATATTTATAGGTTGCTGAATTCTTCAACTGTTTGAACGGAATGTAGTGTCATCGTATTTATGGTAGTTTGTTGATTTTCTATGGTTAATTTTCTTGGTTAAATTTGCAATTTCTAGTCTACTAGTATATTCTGGTAGTGGTGGTCATTCATTTAGGATTCGTCTTCTTCATGGCTGGCGGTATAACTATTGATAGCGCGTTGCGTTTTTTCCCTTGAGGGCCTTGAATACTCCAGACAGTAATTTCAAGATTAGATAAGATAAAAGGTAATATCTGATGGGCTTGCAGACCTCTCAATATATTTGACACTTGGAGCTCTTCCTACTAAGGAAAGAGATGCCAAGGTGTGTTGGGGCGTCAATGGAAAGGACAGCAAGTTAAGAAAAGTGTGGTATTTCCTACATCATATTAAAGTAATGCTATTCATAGTGAGCTATTACAGTATTCGTTCTACGTGGCGTGGCATATATCTAATGTTTGATTTAAAAGTAGAGAAAAATTATAAATATTATAGATTGTGCAGATGAAAATGATTTTCGAAATTCTCCCAAACGAGCTCTAACAACTAATCGGAATCTTTTCCTAATTTTTCCTTTTTATATTTTTACATTTTTGAAGAAAATCTCCAATAAATTTAGCTTGGATTTAATTAAGTTTTTGAAGTGTTTATAAACATTTTAAACTGTAAATAAATAAAAAAAGAATAATAGATGAATGTGCATTACTTATAGAGCGCTCGATATCGTATTTTATACTCAGCTCGAAGTCCCAACATGGGTCATGAGACGAGACAAAAACTTTATGCACGGTGTTGTGTGCTTATAAGCACTGGGATATGCTTCCTTTTATTTCTCAAATTATACAAATTGTGGGTTCCACATGATAATTGAGGCTCCTAATTTATCTACTTCTTAAGAAAAGCAGTTTTTAAGAATAACGGAACAAGATAAGATGTAGGATGTTTGGTGGGGATTAAAATTAAATTTTTAGTGGATTGTGACAGAAATTTTTGAAACGTGTGGTTGAAAAATTGTGGGATCCATGAAAGATATGATTAATATTGATTGTTTGACTTTAATTTAGATTAAAATCAGATTTTAATCCAATCCAAACAGACCCTTTAAAATGGAGAAGTCAATTGTTACTTTAATCACACGATTTTTATATCGACTATTTTAATCGAATGTACATGTCATTTCAAGACAAGGAGAAGCCAATCAATAACAGGCAAAATGATAATCATTGGCAAAATTCGAAAGCAATATTAGTTTAGGAGGTGAAGGAATAAAAGTATAATTTATCGCATTTATTGGTTAAATGGAAATGTGACAGACGGGAACGTTAATATTACTCAAAATTTTAATGGGATTTTGAATTACAATTACTCGAGTAATCTAATTTTGAAGGGTGGGAAAGGACATCCTAAAATCATGACTACTTTTTGCTGTATCAATATCAACTACAATGTGACTATTCTAAATTTCGTGTATACTTGCTAATCTCACTAACTTATTGGTTGTTAGAAAGCCTTCATCGCACTAATTTAGCCCATGTTTGGTATTGATTAAAATTAAATTTTAATTTAAGTCAAAGTTAAATAATCATATATTTCATTAACCCCACAACTTTTTAACCACACATTCCATCGACTTTTATCTAAATCTACTAAAAATCTAATTTTAATTTCTATTAAACAACCCCTTAGTCTTGTATATTTATTGTTTGTAAGTTACCAATGAGTTTGGTACACATGTTTGATAAAATTTTAAAGTAAATGCAAGGAATATGAGAAGACTACGAGAAACGTGTGTTGGAAAATATAAGTGTATATAGCTGACTTTGACTTGATTTTTTAGTGGGACTCATTTGGCTATTTTGGAAGTTAAAGATTGATTCGTGTTCTCCTCCATGAGTACATTGAAATTATATATTTACTTGTCCAAATTGATGCTCGGGTGAATGAGAAATTGAAACTCAAAATGTGCCACTTAAAAGGAGTTTATGTTGATGGGAAAACTAGAAAAATGAGTTTGTCCCACATAGGAAGTAGATGAAAACTAAAACCACTTTATAAAGGATTACACTTTAGAATGTTGTAATCATGTGTAGTATAAAGGNAGGAAGTGGATGAAAACTAAAATCACTTTATGAAGCATTACACTTTAGAATAGTGCAATCATGTGTAGCATATAGACTCTCTCCACGTGAGCGCGCAAGGGGGTGCAAATCATGGACCGAAATGAGTTTCGGACTTTGAACTTGTGTGCGGGTGCGACCTGCGTACACGAATGTTGGACCAAAATTGACCCCTTAGAAGTATCCACATTTTGCTACATTTTTATAACACTTATCTAACAACGTGTAATAGTGAATGTTCGTTATACGCTTCATCTTCTAAAGTAGTCATTTCTTACCAAGACGAAACATTCTTCTTCACTAAAAAATAAAGATTTTAAATTTAGGGGAAAAAATCAAAAATCAGGGGTATAGTTTACACTAATTCACAAATCAAGTTTATAGTTTGAAAATTCAAAAATCAGGTTTTTTTATTTAAATATTTAATTATAATATAATATAATTAACCCACCCCACCTGCACCACCCCTACCTCTCTGGGGACTATTCAGGCGACTATTCCAACCACCACTCTTCTCCGGCGACTGTTCCGACGATCGTTCCGACGAGCTCCGATTACGACAATTCTTTCGACGACCATTCCTGTCACAGATTTACAATTTAGTTAGTCACTTATTATTTTTCAGTCACGGATAATAATTTTTATACGTTATAGATTATTTTACGGTCACAGTTCAAAAATTTTGTAGGTCACAGTTAATTCGTTGATAACAGATTTCAAAATTAATTGGTCAAAAATCAAAATTTATAGTCACACAGTCACAGATTTTCAAATTAGTTGGTTACAGATTGTTTCACGGTCACAGATTATATAATTTTTAGGTTACATGTAACAAAATGATTGGTCACAAATTACCAAATAAGATCACATATTATATTTTTAGTCACATAAGCAAAATACCCGATCACAAATTTGAAAATTTTTAAGTCACAGTTAAATACTTGATCACAGTTAACCAAATAATAGGTCACAGATAACCACCACGGCGCTACCACTACCATCGCACCACAACCACCATTACCACCACCACCCCCATACACACACATATCCGCCACACACCCACCAACAAATCATATCCAAAAACGCCAACATCCTACACCACCACCAGCACCCTACACCATCTCCAGCATCACACTCCACCACCACCACCACAACCCATCCCACCACCTCCTCCTACAGACCGCCAACTTCATTTTCACTGTCAGGATGGAGCAGAACCAAAAGCTTCCTTCAAACCGAAAAACGAATTAGTGAACGGCAAATACCACCACCACGCACCCACAACACACACCCACTGAACTGCATCGCGCACACACCCACACACACACAATGAACGGTAGCCCACACACCCACACACCCATTGAATGGTAGTGTCGCTGCTCCGTCCAAAGCAGCATCGCGCGAAGCTGTTGCTCAGCAGCGTCGCGATGCTGCCTTGAAGGGCGACGACGACGTTGCGGTGCAGAGAGACGAGGGAGAGAGCTGGAGTGGTAGGGGGAGGGGGAGAGAGTTATAAGCGGTGGAGAGAGATAGTGAGTTGAGAGAAATGGATTTTAAGGTTTAGATAAATTTAGGGTTTTATATGTA
>CAIGRR010055002.1:0-14153 GCA_903798365.1 Fraxinus sp. 1973-6204
TCTTTTATATATAGTTAGAAAAAAAAATAGATACTAGGCTGGGGATCATTATTGAATTTTTTCGTAAAACACTATCATGTGATGAAGGTCTCTACCAGGTCAAGATTCTCGACTTCAAGTTGAGAACTACATTTTTATTTTTCCTAACCTAAGTAATTAAAATTTTGATCGAGTAGAGATTGTTTAGGTTTGACCCAAATTCAATTGGGTTTTAGTAGATTGGTTGAAGTGAGTCTTAAAGATGTCAAAATATGGATCAATGAATGATTTCGACCTTTTTTTTCACTCGCTGCGCGCCAATCTCCCACTTGAGCACTCGAAGTAGGGAGTCTAACGCTCGCTCGCTCGTTGCCAACTCGTCGCTCGCTTAGCGTCGAAATGGCGCTCGAGCGCCACTGTGTTTCGGCTGAAAATTGTTTTCTTTATTCCACGCGATTTTTTATAATCTTTCCATCTATAACACTATAATTAGAGGTTGACAATGTTTCCTATATATAATTGACTCTTTATTACAAGTTTGATAAGTTATATAATATTGTAAACACAATATCTTTGTATTTTTTCTCCATATTATATGTATTATCATTTCCTCTGTCAAATTTATTGTGTTCTTCTGGTGTTGGATTACTACTTCATACCGTGCCATAAAATCGCATCCCTATTTCTTAACAAGTTGTATCAGAGTTTTAGGTTTGATGTGTTCGAGGTTTTGTTCTTATGATGACAACTATAAAGCATGATATTCTGCTTTTAGATCGTAGCACTAGATTCTTGTTGTGGCATGTGAAGATGTGAGCAATGCTTACTCATATGGATTTGGATGACGCTTTGTTGAAATTTGACAAAATGCCCTCAAATTGGTCGATGGAGGAGAAACAATGTAAAATGCCATATCACAAATTCATCTTCATATTTCTAATAATATTTTTCAGGACGTTTTGAAAGAAAAAACTGCAGTTACATTATGGTTGAAATTGAAGCAATTGTGCACGATGAAGAGTCTTAACTATCAAATTGCATTTGAAGCAGCTCTAGTATTCTTATTGTATGACATGAGGTACATCCTTAAAAAATCACATTGCCATCTTTAAAGAAATTATCGTTAATTTTAAAATCTTAGAGGTTAAGTATCATAAAGAGGATTTATGGTTGATTTTATCGTGTTTGTTGCTCACTTCATATACGTCGTTTAGAGACATGATATTATATAGTCGTGATACTTTCACCGTTGAAGAAATATATGATGCTTTGTTTTCAAATGAGAATATGAAAAATCTTGTTGGATCTAATGTTAAAAAAAAAAAAAAAAGGCCTTACTATTCACGGTAGTTATAGAAGGGATAATTTGAAGTCTAATTTCGGTAATAAAATTTGTAATTATTGCAAGAAGAATGGACACTTAAACGAAGATTGCTATGAATTGCACGATATAGAAAAATTGTTTGCAAATCAGAAGGAAAACAACCAAAAACTTAAAAATGAAGCCGACATTGCAGAAAAATTGCTACAGTGATGGAAAACTTTCGGTTATTTTTTTACAACAACTCCAAACCCGATGAGGATTGCATTATTGATGTAGCTTACACTTTTCGCATGTATCTTAATCGGGATTTGTTTTCAACCTATGAAACCGTTTCAAAAGGTGTTGTGGTAATGGATAACGATGAACCTTGTAAGATAGCTGGAATTGGAATGATCAGAATTAAGATATTTGATGGGACAGTTATGACACATGATGGAGTAAGGCATGTTCCAGATTTGAAGAGAAATATTATCTCCTCAAATACTCTTGATTTAAAAGGATAAAAGTACATTGGTGAACATGGAGTCCCGAATTTTAGTAAAGGTGTACATGTTATGTTACAAGGAGAGAGTATGTCACAATTATATGTCATGTAGGGTTCTACAGAATCATTGGAGACCAATCAACAAAAATTAAGCCCTTGTTTGGTACACATTACAATTTCATTATCATTCTTCAACTCATTTTCAACCACACATTCTTCAATAAAATAATATTTTCCATCACATCAATAACTTTTCTTCTTTTTCAACCACACATTCTCCATCAATTTACTATTCCAGAATACATTTTTCCAAAATAATGTGGTTCAAACACACCATAAGTTTATTGGTGGATATTTAGTTCGTTGACCTATGGTCGATCTTATATTTTGATTATAACAAAAAAAGTAATTTTATCTCTAACATTTGTATTCAAGTTTTCATTGTTACATGTTGATCAAATTAGAGACAAAACAATTGCTATCAAAGGACTTGCAATTGACGATCAAGAGAATTCAAGATGGATTCGAGTATTCACAATCGGAGACAAATTTAGCACTCGTTCCCAATCAATCGAAAATATTAAAACTAGATATTTGATCTTATTTGTGAATGTAAAATACTTTAATCCTTAGAATAACTCATTAAAAACTCAAGTAACGAATTTTTATGCACGAGAAAAATATACTTCGTAAAAAGTTTGCACAAAATTTATTTTCCAACTGTAAGAATTTCAATTTAATTTTCAAACCTACTAGCATCACTTACCTTGCAACGGCTAAATCAGTTGTCTGGAATAGTACCGAATGTCCGAATGATCGTCTGGCTCGATAGAGTTCTTGATGTTTTTCAACTGCCGTAAATACCAACTCACTTGTCATTCATTACATCATTCAAGAGCATTCACGTAAGATATTTTTTGAGCAAAATTATATTGATTTCTCATTTCATTTATTATTATCAAATCATTTTAGTTTTGAAAAACTTTTGATCAAATTAACTTTTGAAAATCAGTCTAAACATCAAAAATTTTCATACCTAACACTCGAGTTTCATTCATTGCTATTTATTAAAGTGTTAGCCTATTTCTTTCTTAATACTCAATTATGATCATATTATTTATTAAGAGATAAGTTTCATTTATATAATCAACTTTCTTTAAAACTTGTGGGGTCGTGTTGAGGTTCTGTAAAATTCAACATTGTATAAAGATCGGTATCCCTTGTTTGTAAGTCATCGAAAGCATTATAAATGGTTGGATTGTATCACAAGTCAATCGAGATAGTGAAATTAACCTTCTTCGTATTGGAGAGCTTGGTAACAGATGACGTGGATCATTGTGTTGGATCGAACATTCATAATTATATCGTTTGCATCATCTATCTCTATTTTTACTTATTGCTTTCATATCCATGATTATTATTTGAATTAATCTATCTAGTTATTACGTGCTTAATTTTATGTTAATTTCTCGAAAGTGTTTTCAAAACCAATTCACCCCATCTTGATTAACTATTCTTGGGCTATCACAATTTGGTACAATATCATTGGAGTTTTGTTTGGGGTCTGTATTGAAGAATACATTTCAATCGAGTTCAAAAGTTATGGGTAATGCCACTTTACCACCATCATTAGCAGTGCCATCGTATTCAATTGTTAGAGTGAAATGCATGAGATATATTAGGCAAACACAAATGTAAGGGGAACCCGATTTAGTTGCTTATGCTTTAAGTGTGAGTCTAGCAAGTAACATTCTACATAAACAGTTTGTAGTGTTGATTATGTTACATGATGTACTTTTGCCATGTTCGGTAATTGTTGAACTATTTTGTGATTTTGTTGCTCGTGGTAATAATTCGAGTAACTTTGGTACTCGAGGTAATTTTGTTGAGCAGTGCTCGTATTCTGTCGACATTCAGTTATTGAGTTTATCCTAGTTGGATTTTGTGGAAGAGATAAAGATTTTGTTAGATGTTTTGTTGAAGAGCTCTGGTTTATGCCTTGCACTAGAATTTGTCTCCGGTGGAGGATTTTGAAGTTCGTTCATTGGATTAGAATTTGGTTTAACGTGGAGATTTGTTGAAATTTGACCCAATTTTGGTTGGGTTTTAGATGATTAGTTGAAGTGGGTCCTGAAGAGGTCAAAATATGAACTAATGAATGATTTCAGCGTTTTTCAATTTGCTGCGTGCTAAGTTCCTACTTGAGCGCTCAAATGGGAGAGCTTGTGCTCGCTCACCTCCAACTCATCGCTCGCCCAGTGCCAGAAGGCGCTCGAGTCTCCTTGTGTTTCCACCGAAGATTATTTTCTTTATTTCATGCTATTTTTAATGTATAAATCTTTAATGCTATAATTAGGGTTTGATAATGCATTTTATTACAAGTTTGATAAGTTAGACAATATTGTAAATATAGCTCATGTTTGTCCCACATTATTTTTTTCATTCTCATTTTCAATCACACATTTTCAATAAAATAATATTTTCTATCACTTCAATAATCTTTCCTTCTTTTTCAACCACATATTTCTCATTACATCATTTCAAAAAAATGCATTCTCTCATTTTCATGTGCACCAAACACACTCTTAGTTTGACTTTTTTTGTAGTAATATAATATTTAAATTTGATTTGATAAAAAATATAAGATGTCTGGACTAACTTGATAGAAAGTAATTTTTTTTTTTTTTTTAAAAATGAACAATAAGTTGGTGAGAACGTTAAAGGGGGGGAAAGTATATGAGGAATGACAAGTATGGAACGAGAATTATTCTCGTTGGGATCTAAGGAAGATCGGAGTTTGATAAACTTATGTATTAGGGATGTAAGTAGAAACTGTTAAATCGAAAAATTGAATTGAAAATGCTTTTTTGAAACAATCGGTTGGTATCACATGAACCCATTAATGAAAATAGTTTTGAAATGAACCAAACTCTAAACGGTTTTGGAATTTTAAAGTCAATTTAAAAAAAATTAAAATATAAAAAAATAAAATTTTAAATTTCATTCTTTTTTTTTTTGCTAGAAATTTAAAATTTTAACCTCTAGAAAACATTTAACTATTTTTAAACAAAAAATGGGCAATTCAATAAACTGTCGATTACTAAATACCCATAATTAATAAATTATCCTAATTTCATAACATCATTGCCGAGATTTTTATTCGACTTTGTTGGCATTTAAATTTATAGTTTGATATATATACATTTTTTTATCTCCAATAAAAAGTATGAAAATATTTTATTGTCATTGAACTAGTGACGATAAAATGAACATGAAAGAAAAAAATATATGACAAAATCATGGTTTAAAATTGAACCAAACAGTTAAGTTTTGGTTTGAAAAAAATCTCAAAAAATTGTTTTTTTCTTAAAACAGTTTAAAATGATTTGAAAATATTTCAAAAATCGTTATTCAACGATACTATTTTACAACTCAAATCCCATATTACTTTGAATAGTTAATCATATTTATTTTCCTTCACGACGACTTGACCACAAAATAAAGGGTCAAGATTTCACCCCTTCGGGGGTGATCGAATTGGTGGTACAAACGAGTTCGAATCCCCTGTCAACCCTCCTCGGTCGAGCTTGTCGCACCGGACTTGCCTAGTGCTATTTATCTTTCCCGTGTGGTTTGTTGGCTACTGAACATAGAGCGAAATTTATTTAGTTCGCACTCACAGATAACGACTGTGAGTTTCTACGTTAACAAAAATAAAAAAAGGTTAAGATTTCAAAACATATATTTTTCGGGATTGAAGTGTTACATTGGGTAAAGGTTAGGGACTCAAGATTTAAATTTTTTGTGGTTGGCTTCCCAGGGTACTCTCGTCTTTCTGTACCCAAAAACAGTAGCAATCTTGGCTCAAGAAAAATCTACAGTGCTTATATCACTGCATTCCTCAAGAATTAATCACCCCAAAAATAAATTTGTTAGGAACAAATTCACAGCAAACTGTTGATTCCTTCAACTATTTGAAGGCAAAAACAACTCTCAAAAAGCGTTAAATAATCAAATTTCAAGACAAAGGATTTCAAAAATGGCGTGCAGGAGTGTGTTCAGAACTGTCTTCTTAACAGAGTCATGGCAACCCCTGCCGTATAAAAACAAAATATCCATTGTTACTCCATCCCACAAAATATCAACATCCGATTCCTATTTTGGCTTCAAAATCGCCAAAGTTAGATGTAACTTGCACTTCGCAAGAAGGACTCGGCCTTTGAATTCTTCGCACAATGAAAACCCATCTTCATCTGATGATGATAATGAGCAAGGCCCGCCTCAAGAAGCCGTTTTAAAGGCCATTTCAGGTTCATCTTTTAATTTTGAGATTTGTGTTTTCTTATACATGTATGAGCACGTATTTGAATTTGTTTATTGGGTTATTAATGGAAAATTGGAGTAATTTTTTTTTACAGCTTCTGCCACTATAACTACTATAATTCTTTATTGCATTTATATGTGCGTCTATGCTCCTGTATAAAGAATAAAACTTGCACTTGTAAAATGACCATGTCAGTTTTTGGGATATGTATTAATTAGTGTGAGAAGATTGAGGTCTGGGTCTTATCTGGTAATATCAACCATGCAAAGATATGATGACAGGGAAATTAGAATGGGAAATGCAATGCTTTAGGAATTTTTTAGTTTGTAATTAATCCCTTGAGTTGGAATTTGTCTGCAATAAATTACTTCAACTAAATCTTGTGAGTTTACAGAAGTTTCAAAGACAGAAGGAAGGGTGAGACAAACAACAAATGTGGTTATCGGAGGCACAGTGACAGATGATTCGACAAATGAATGGCTTGTTCTGGATCAGAAGGTACGCAATGCTGTCTTATTTTCTTCTTGGCTTATTTTAACACTCAAGTTTCTGGTTTGCATTCTTTTCTATGCTTCTTTATGTTCAAACGCAACATATCTAGTTCTGTTTTACAAACTATTTTTTCCCGTTGAGTCTAGCTCACGTTGATCATTACTGATTGGAGAGTGTTTGTTTTACTTTGCAGGTAAACTCCTATCCAACTGTTAGAGGCTTTACTGCAATTGGCACTGGAGGTGAAGATTTTGTACAAGCCATGGTGGTTGCTGTTGAATCAGTACTTGAGCACACAATCCCAGAAGTAAGCATCTTTTTTTGTTGCTGAACATAATTTTATTTTCATAAGTATTTTTGTGGTTTGATGCATAGGTACATAAAATCATTGGAGTCTTTTCTCATGAAGTACCTGGGTCAGACCTGATACTCGGACAAACAGTATAGAATACTTGTCTGATATTTGATATTTCCATTCACAAAATAAAGAATAAAAAAATTAGAAAACTGGTTGAAAATACGTTGCAAATTAAGTCCTGAAGATTTGGCTATAGATTGGAGTATGAGTTTTTGTTCAAGGTTCAGTCTGATGTATATGTTTTGGCATACTTGGACGAAGAGAAATGACGTGGTCTTTCATAATCAGATCACTCCACTTTATGTTTTTGGGTCACATTCCACTCTTGGCATTATCACTAGCAAAAGCTTCAGGATCTTTTCAGTGAAAGTTTTAATTGTTTTGTGTCTTAGTCAGAGTGTAATATTTCACGTTTTAAAGAAATATTTCTTTGTGAATTAGAGTGGTGGCCCTCAAATGCTTTTCATTCTCTTTTAACATGCAATAAAATCCCTTATGTTTCTATAAGACATTTATGAAGTATATCATAGATATTAGTTTTTTTTCTGCAACTACTAAAACTACATTTGGATGTCCATTTTGATCGTTTTTTTATTATATTGGACATCAATTTGCTTCTTAATAAAGGATAACAGGTCAAGATATTGATATTCTTACCTCTTCCGAATATATCAAATTTAGAGGTTCCAAGAATAAGGCATTTCGACACATACTGGCACCAACACTGAACCCATGTCCAAATAACAAATGCTTGAGCGAATGTTATTCAACGTGTCTTCAATTGCTTTGTCATCATCCAATTTGAGCAAGTTTAAGATATAATAGATGTTTTAGAGAGACCAGGGAAGATATTAGGGTTCAGGGCGTGATACCCTTTTATGTAAAGGGTGATGGTTGGCAAAAAGACCATGTTGAGTGGGTTTAAGCTGGAATATTTTTCTCCGTTGTTCCTACTGTCAAATGTATGACCACATAAAAATTCCACATTTAGCACATATCATTGTCTAGTTAATGGATTAACTGTGTTGAGCATTTGAGATGTCAGTTATTGTAGTTTTCTTTAGCTGACTTTGATTTTTCCTTTTGGGTAATTTTTGAGGGACGGGAAGGAGGGGCTGTCCCAAGGTATGAAACTAAATGAAGGTACAAAGACGCGTGCCATATTTATTTTGTTTCAATAATAGATGAAGAGAACATATTTTTACCCATCAAACTTTTAATAGAATATGGCATCACTAAGAAATTTGAAGGCACTCCTGGTGCATAATAAATTCTTGCTTGAATTTTCTTTCTTCGTATTTTCTCTTCATGTCCGCTTCTCCTTTATTCTTTCTACTACGAGTTATCCAAACACGACTGCCAGATTGATGACGAAGTGAATGTTCATATAAAGAATACTATATGATGGTAAATTGTTTTAGAGTAACATAATGTATTCGCTTCACTTAGATTACATCCCAAAAATCTATGAAAGATTTTAGCACAATACAAGGAAAGGAGGCTGTCATGCATAACTTCTCGTAGATTTCATTCTAAAATCTATGAAAATTTGTGGCATGATAAAAGGAAAGGGAGTCGTCATGCATAAACTGGGAGGCCTTTGCTGGAGGGTCCGTGTTATTATCCAGACTTCTAGAGACTAAGTTTCACTTAAGGTTGTCTTCTTATGGTTACTATAAGAAAATGCACAAAAAAATTGATGTTTATAAAGCAAAACAAGGACAATGTGAAGATTGTTAATTAGAGAATATTATTATGGGCATGCATAAGTTAGAAATTCAGTATTTCGTAACATAAATGATATTTTTTTTTTTTTTTCAGAAAATATCATCTTGACTTTACGTGTCATAGTTTAAAATAATGTATACTTCATGAAATGGTGTCCCAAACTTCAACAATAGTTTGATTCGATAACAAGAATAAAGCAGTTGTTACCCCAATTCCTTGATCGTTTAAGAAACTTGTGAATTTTTAAGACTATAATTTTTTCACGATTGGCATTATCATAATATAATGTGTAATACATGAGACGGAATCTCAACAACCTACGAAATTCAACAATCATTTGAGAGGATAATAGNTCCCAAACTTCAACAATAGTTTGATTCGATAACAAGAATAAAGCAGTTGTTACCCCAATTCCTTGATCGTTTAAGAAACTTGTGAATTTTTAAGACTATAATTTTTTCACGATTGGCATTATCATAATATAATGTGTAATACATGAGACGGAATCTCAACAACCTACGAAATTCAACAATCATTTGAGAGGATAATAGGAATAATGGAACTTAAGACTGGTTCTCAATTACTTTGAATTTGATATTTCTCTTTGATTTCACATTATTCTCTCTCATGCTAAAGAATTGTTGAAGAGAAATTTTAAACGGATAAATTATTCTCGTCTCTATAGCTTAAAATTTTAGATAAGGCGGTTTATCATGGTAGAGGAACTGGCAAAGGTTGTGAGTCTAAAGCTAGCCAACCCCAATTATGAAAATTGTGCACGGTGTCAATCCTTTTGAAGATAAAAAGTGAACTTGGCCGGCACGTTAGGGGTGTGGGTGTGTTGATAGATAAATGAAAATTTGTCACCTCTCTAACAACTTGAGTTTCTAAATGAGGTGGTTCAACAAGAATTATTTATTTAATTAGCCTTCTTGGGTTGGTGGCATTTCTATGTAGAATTTAAATTATGTTCCGCCATTTCTTGATTTATTAGTTGAACATCAGTGCGCAGAAGACGACTGGATGGCATAATTAGTTCTTTATACATGCACTTGATGATATGTAGGTAAAACATATAAGTGGGGATATTTTTGGTACCATGTTGAGCCCCTATGATCACGGTTTAGTGGGTTACGTTCTTTTTGAAGTGAAATATAAATGTTCCCTTATTTTTGAGTAATAATAATTTTGCTTGAACACGTGTCAAAATGTTGGCATGGATCCCCTAACTCATACAAGCAGTAGGGAGTAGAGATGAAACAAGGTGTACTTGTCGGCGCTGAAATATCGCCCAAAGTTAGATGGTAATTCAGTACTAACATTGCCACCATTTCAAAAGTAAGAGTTGGAATCATATTCAACTTTATGCATTTGTAAGGGTGAGCCTATAGAAGGTTCTATTTGGTAAGATAGCTAGGAAATGTCAAGAACCACTCCAATTTCATACATCTTTCCCATGTAGTATACATATCATTTATAATTTAATTCTATCTCGTGTCTAGTTCAGTTTTGTGTAATATTCAGAAGTTCCCTTGGGAATTGGACTGTGAGGCAGGTGTAATTGAATTTTTAGTGTGAAGTGTTCAAATGAAACTAATCCAGTTTGAAGCTGAACTTGAACTGCACAACTTTAGGTTCTAGGTGCACTTTTGGTATGTGAAGTTCGAAACATTTTTCAAAACTTCATTCATATCTTTAAGTTTATTTCTTCTCACTAAACAAATTGACATCTTGTCAAGAACGTACTATAATTTCAATTTCGCTGGCATACTTTATTTCCTGTATTAGGATCACATTCTACTTTATACATAGTTACTCACGTGTCATATTTATGTTGACAATGGTTGTTAAAGTTTCTAATTGTTATTAGCTCTTTTTCTTCTTGTGTACACTTTTTTCAAGAGGGCATCTCGTAAAACCAGATAAAAAGTGTAACTCAGCTCAAGTAACTTATTTGATCGCCCAAATTGTTAAATGTAGGCAGCTTAAGTTTACTGTGTTCTGCTGCAGGGCCAAGTGAAACACAGAGTATCCTCGGGTGGCAAATACGTATCGGTGAACATTGGACCGGTTCAAGTAGTTTCTAGTGAGCAGGTTCTCTCCCTCTCTCTGTGCCTGCATGTGTATTTATACAGCTGTGCACACGTGTGTGCAACAAAGAAATTTGAAATAAACATGCGTAGTGCAAGACGGATTCAATATTCCACGATCCAACTCAGAAAAAGGAGTGAAAATGAATTTCATGTCTGACAAGAAGAAAATGTCAAAAGATGTTTATACGCACGATTGCATACGAATAATCTAATTGAATTGTGCTTTTCAGGTCCAAGCAGTCTACAACGCTATGAGAAGAGATGACAGGATGAAATACTTTTTGTAGATGTACTATTGAATTCTCCACAGAAGGCTAATCTGCACCTTTTCTTTTATCTTATTTATTTCACATTTTTATATTGATATCTGTATTAAATGTTCTTTACTTTAGTGCAATGATGGTGTAGGCTTTTACTAGGTTGGATTTAGCTAAAGAATCTTATGCATTGACCAATTTTAGGAATCTTACTTGGCCCGTTTGATTCTCATTATTGTAGAATACGAATGAAAAATATAGCCGTTATTGTACCCCACACAAGAGATAGAAATTCAAAATTGATGGCTTGATGTGATGGATAACGGTCATATTTTTCATTTTTATGGATCAAAAATGAGAAACAAACGAGTGCTAGTAAATTTGTCACTTGCTAATTCACTATTAATGAATCAGGGTTAGACATGATATGGCTAGGCCCACAACTTGGTAATTTTTCAGTTATAAGTTTAGAACACGGCATTTAACGTTAGGCTAACGACAGTCTAAAACCTTGGATGATAATATTTGATTGTGAAGCATGTAGATGTCTAGTAAATAGTATTGGACGGTCGATTCTAGCATATCAAATACGTCATTTTTATTTTGTAGTGTTCTATTTGTGGGTAGATATGATGCCTTATAAGTTGGAGACTTGAGCTTCAAGTTACATTAGTAATGACTGTGCCAGTCAAAGTTCTCCCAACTGCCTAGTAGTGTAGTTTCCTTGTCACAAGGATATGTAGCTCTTGACTTGTACGTTTGGATTATTGTAAGAGGCTTTTTAATGAGACTAAAGCATGTTTGACTAAGCTTAAAAGGAAGTAAAAGTTACTTTCAATCAAATTTTTATTTCGAAACATGTTACAAGTACCAAGTATAACAATTAAATTCCAATTAAAATTGAAAATATGGCCGTTATTGGGTCGTACTCGTCTGATAAAAGTCAACAATAACGGCTAGTTTTTCAATTTTAATCCGATTTTAATCTCTACCAGACAAGCTCTTAGAAAGTGTTCTGCAAAAATGTTCCGAGATTGTATCCTCCCACACCAACTGTATGTCAACTGATCCCTTGTAAATATTGTGGAGCATTTAGTTCTATTAAAATGAACATGCTTCTCGCAATGTAACTACGTTGGATCATTGTGCTCAAATATTGGTTTGAAGTACTTTTTACGGTTTTGAATCGATAAACATTTCTTGATTTATCGAACTTTTTTCGTTCATCAAGAAGTGAAACGGTAAATTTCTTTCTCGTGAACACAAGTAGTGCATTGATGAAATGCAATTTGCGAAAGGGTTCGACCCATTTTTTTTTTTTGAGCGTGTTTACAATTTATTAATCTCCAACTAGACAACTTACTAACCAGCATGTTGTCATTATGGTCGGATGACCAATTGGTTTCTTGCACGTAAGTTTCAAAAAGGAAAGATGCTTCTTTTTCATGATAAAACAATTCCCTTTTGGTCCGATATTAATTTCTTTAATTAATTACATAATTAAGCATCATTAGTAAATAACCCCACAAGTTTAGTCTTTTTCTCACCCTATAAAGATTCCCATCCAAACCTGCTTGCCAACGTCCTCAATTGTTTCAAGGGTCACTATCTGTTCAAAGTTCTACCCATGAATTTCAAATCAAATATCATAAACAAAATTATTAAAATAATTAATTTTTTTTTTGCAATTTTCCCTCAGTTCTTTTTCAGGAATTGTTTAAACAATAAGCAACTTGACTGTCAATTATTATAGTAGGTTGTTAAGGGGCAACACTACCGTGCTAAAAAGCCCCCGTCTGAAATCAATTTTCTACAAAAGAAAAAAAAAATAATTGAATTTTTGTGGGCCCGAGATTGAAGAATTTATACTTTTTTTTTATATATATATAACTATGAATGTCCAGACCAGTTTGCGCGCACCTCGACTAATTTCAAGAGGCCTTGAAGTTTACGATCGAATACTCACCTCAGTGACCCTGAAGGAATTCGAACTGGTGAGCAAACTCAAAATCTAACCAATTGAGCAACATCTCCAGGTTAATAATTTATACTATTTTAATAGAATTCTCCACTTTTGAAGTATTAAATTTTAATACAAATCTGATTAAAAGCAAAGGTAGAAATTTTAAATTCGGCTAGTCAACTTGAACCCTCTAGGCCGCTCGTAATGCTTGGATTGCTAAGATACCAGTTCGATCCGAACCAGATTGGCAACATCCACTCCGGTCTCCATGAAAAAAGTACAGCTTCGGGCAATGTCAGTTTGAATACAATCAAATTATTAACAATCAAGTCGTTTTCTATCTAATAGATTTATACACAAAGTTACACCCTAAATCATAGTTAAATTATTACTCCTAAATCAATGTTTGATGATTCAATGTTGTGGGTCTTTGCTGTCATGTATGTCGGCCTTTTATAGTATATATAAATGCAAGTGTTCAGCCATCAAAATAATGCTTATGCAACTTACTTGATTGCTTCTTTTTGTTCTTGATAGGAAGTGGATTTGATCATGGAACAATTCAATGAAGAACAGGCAAGTTCTATGCCAAACTCACCAAACCAAAACAGCAGACCAACCAGTATGGTGATCAAGGCAAGTTCAATCGCTAATAGTATCTTTTTTCTTTTTGCTTTCTCAAACTCAAGAAGTCCCCGTAAACGCTCAGCTAGAGGAGTCTTTCTATCTCGAGCTTCCTTTAGTAGTTCGGGATCATATCTGGGTAGGAGGAGCATATTCCCATAAAAGAAGCTCACCCTGAGAATGATTCTCTCTCTCTTCGGTTCCCTTTAGGCGCCGGGGTAAGACGGACATATTTTCAAAAGGAAGGAATTAGTCTGTCTCCCGAGACGCTTTCACTTATTTGTAATTACATGCTCTTATTTGTGTTTATTTAGTACTAGAATGAGATTTATGTTTCTGATTGGATTATTTTCTTAAATAACAGAAAGCACATACTGTGATTCCTGCTCACTTGGTAGCAGAAGCCATATCAACACTTCATGGTCTTGATCTGAGATGGTCAGGCCCCATTACGCCTAGTGAAAGGCAATATGTGCAGCAGTATGTTTTTGCAAAGTATCCAGAATACTGCAATGGCCTTGTTGAAG
>CAIGRR010055077.1:0-13444 GCA_903798365.1 Fraxinus sp. 1973-6204
AGGGTTTTTAATGAAACATTATTTCTTTTATACAAATGTACGTAATGAAATGTTATAATACAATTTTCCATCTAACATTAATATGCAAGACGCTAATATTACCTTAAAAATATCATAATGTAAAACTAGTTCAGACAAAAAGAATGGATAATCGAAGAAGACATGATTTGAATTGGATGAAATTGGAAGTTAAAGGACTCAAAAGAAGTACAGGAGAGGACCTAAGATGAAAAGAAGAAGAAATCAAAGATCAAAGTGAAGATAGGACAAAAGTACTGCCTTAACGATCGCAAGGTCTACATTAGGAATTCTTTTTTTTTTTTTTTTTTTAATTATTCAAACTCTTTATGGAAGCGATTCTACTACGTTTTTAACCTACTTTGAAGGTCAATTTTGGGGATACCAAGCATTAGAGAAAGAACAAGAGGCAAGAAACAAGATTTCATCAATCCAACACACAAATAGAAGATTTATTTATTTTAATTTTTGAATTTTGGGCAAAAAAGACGAAAGTACTGTCCAAAACTCAATTTTCGCATAATGGCCATCAAATAAAGGCTTAATGTTGTCCTTGTTTTGAGTTTATTACTAAATATGGATTCGAAACCTTAGTGTTTGCTTTTAATCAGCTTTATAAACTCTTCTTAATGGCTCATTAGATTATTTTTAGATGATTAGTAATAAAACCCAATAATTCATTATTTTTTGTTCGATTGGAGTTAGTATTAATTAGATCTAAATTAAATACTTGGTCCTCGATGAAACGATACTTGGAAACCATACCAGACACTTGCCGAATTTTAGCAACCAACAAACACAGGATTGACAATGAAGTGGTCATGAAATATTTCACAGGAGCAGGATATTGTAGTCACTGGACATAGCAGCTATGGAGGAATTAAGGGCCTTATGTAAGACATTTTCAAAATAAGTAACATTTTTTACTTAGAAATAAGAAAAAAGTAATATATCTAGACATGTTTAAACAAAAAGTATAAAGATTTTCATTTGAACAAACTAACTAGAACACGAAGTATTGTTAAGACATGTCTTGAAACAGAACTATATATCCGTACCTGGCTAATCGAGTAGTGAATTAATGAAGAATACTTCAAGTGTACGTTTGTTACCGTACTCGAACGCCCCAAACAGTATAACAAATAAAATGCCAACCCCCCTTTTTTTTTTCCCCTTCTGTTGAGTGCAATCCTATCATCCCTACCAAACATATCTCGAGGCAGGATCAATGAAAAAAAAAATTAGAATCCAGCCTGTATTCAATACTACATAATAGCATCATCTAGTGTTACACTCTAGTGATTGAAAATGCAATGAATTCATTGAAGACTGGGTGACGATTTGTTTAACTGCCAAAGGTTCAAGCAGTCGAATCGCATGGTTTTGATCAAATTGTAGATGATATCTTACTCGTTGCAAGATTTTGGAGAAATTCCATAAATTGAAATTCACTATTATTTTGAAATGCAACAGGTTAAGATCGACTGGGATTCCTTTTATTTTTTGCAATATAACTTTTGGAGTCTCAATTTGGTATAAGAATGACACTATGGAACACTTGCCCAGTTAAACGGCTATGCTAAATTAATGCATTGGCAACAATCCATCAAGCATTGTATACGTCCAATCATACTTAAAAGACACGTCGCTCACAATAGTCGACGTGCAAAATTTCACAATGTACTAACTATTCGACAAACGATGACCCTTTGGTCAGTCGGAATCTTTTCTTCGATGAATGTTAGTTAAATGAGAAATTGTCTGTCTTAGTTGAAAGGGCATAAAGTGGATTTGTGATTAACCAACGGGTTACAATATATGCAGAGGTGTAAAAGTGGATTGAGTTGGCGAATCCCAAGACGATGCATCACCGTTGACACTTTTACTTTTCTCGAATCTTTGGATGCAACAATTGAGCTTTTATTAACATATCAAATATGCAGTTGGTTAGACAAGCTGCTAATATAAGTAACGAAAAGAATAACTTATCCGAGCATGTCTGAAATTAAAATTACTCAAGGTTAAGTAACCTTTAACCTTATGCTCATTACCCTTCAGGAAACAACTAAGTACAAAATAGGCCTTTCATCAAATCTGAAAATGACAGTATTCCATATGGAAATAGTAGTTGAATGCTTTCAATCAAAAGTAGTTGAAACAACAAATGATAATAAAACCAACCATTATTTTACTAAACCACAAGATACAAATAGTGAAAAAAGAATTTCATCAACTCACATTTACAAACAGAATCCAGAAAGGCAATCCAACAACCAATTTTTTTCCTAAAATTTACTTCTGAATTCTAAAAAGAAAAAGAAAAGACAATTCATGATACCATAATGCTGTCATTCATTGCAGTCTGAGAGGTATTAACGAGTAACATTTCCAGTGACAAGGATTTTCTGCGCCTGACTGTTCCTGCGTCTTTTAGTAACTCAGCCAATCTGTGTCTCTCATCATCTGCATTAAGATTTGCTGTTCCAAGATTCTCCTCTCTCATCCCAACGACATATTCCATGATTTCAATTGCATCATCAGTCCTACACAAATTAGTCCACGAGGTTCATATATAAAAATGGTTAATCCGTTAAAAGATCATCTGTTTCTCAATTTCCATGTTATCAGGCATACGTCTCTTTGTACTTCAAATATCAAAATGAAGAAAACAACTTTAAGGAAAAAAAAAAAGAAAAAAAGCAACGCGAGATTTAGATTGAAAATTGTGTTTGACAAAACTGCAATACATATCTGAAGGTTAAAAGTGGAGGGACTTATAAAGTTTAACATGTGAGTTGCTATATATGGACAACTATAATACTAAAATGATTGTTAGATGCATAATTATCAGAATAAACTATAGCAGCATTAAAGAATAAGCAGTTACCTGCCCATTGCATCATAGGTTCCAGCAAGATTGCTATAAACTCCTAAAGTGTCAGCATGATACGGCCCACATTCAGCCTCCAAAACGCTCCTGGCTTCTTCGAAAAAATCAGCAGCCTCGTTTATTGAATAAAGTTGCACACAGGCAAGGCCCATTTGATTCAGAGTAATGCCGAAAAGGGTAGATTTCTTTTCTCCAGCTGCCCGAAACTTAGAGATGGCGTTCTTTAAAGAGTCATAAGAATCAGAATAACTCCCCAAAATATAGAACAAGACCCCCATCTGGGCTTCAATTCCTGCAATTGTGGTTTGTTGTCCTGGTGCGCTACCATATACTTTTATGGCTTTCTGAAGTAACTGCAATGCCTGGTCAGGTTCATTCATGGATTCATAGATAGCAGAAATATCCACTAGACCACTGGCAATCTCTTCCTGGAGACTTCCAGGGACAGGCTTAGAATATATGCGAAGTGCATTTTCACAGTAAGATTTGGAGTCACTGAACTTCCCTATCTTGTTGTATAAATCAGCCAAACGGACAAAGACTGAAGCAACCGACGGATGGTTTTCTCCTCTGTTCGACTTTAACATATTGAGAGCTTTCTGATAAGAAAAAATAGCTTCATCATACCGCGCCAAAGATAAATATGCATCACCAATGCTGCAGTCAATGGCAGCCACATCTGCATTCTGGCCATTGGCAGCCATAGCGATGCTTGCTAAAACATATTGCTCAAGAGCACCTTCATAATCTCCCTTAGACTCACAAATAAGTCCCAGAAGTCTCCTATCTGCTGCTTCCTCAGGAGAAGCTGAGGATCCTCTCTCTTTATGGATGTCAAGTGCCATCAGGCAAAGCTTCTCAGCTTCACCAAATTGCATTGCCTGAACATGAGCTTCAGCCAGATACCTGCAAGTCTCACCAAATCGAGGGTCTTTTTCCCCGAGAACTAGTTGTTGAATCTCCAAACCTGCAGTGTAACACAGAATAGAGTTCTCAATCTGCCCGAGCATAGCATAGGTATCACCCAACTGCATGCAACCGGAAAATTTAGCAAGTGCATGATTTTGGCCCAAATTCATCACTGGAATTTCAATCGATCGCTCAAGAATGGGAATTGCTTCAGTGTGCTGGCCAAGCCTGCAGTATATTGCTGCAACTACATGCAGACACATAATGAGATCTAAATTAGGCTTGGCATTTGCATGTCTCTCAAATGATTTCATTGCTCGAAGAGCCAACTCAAGAGCTTTTTGAGAATTATCCCCAGATGCTATGATGTCCCTTGCCTGTTTGAGTAGATATGGTCCAAGGTATCCTGCCTCACGATGATCCTCATTTCCATTCTGCGATCTCACCCCTTCTAAAGTGGAACTCCTTTCATTTTTAGGAAAGGCAACTGAACTGAACTTTTTCAAAGACTTCACAGTTTCCTTGGCCTTTGGTGGTCTGACTTGAAAAGTTTTCCTCCTTAAATTAGCCTTATGAGAGGCATCAGAGTTGAATTGCAAGAAAGAAAGTCTTCTTGTTTCTGTGGGATAAGGATGGATCTTATTTGTATTTTCAAGATCCTCATTAGATCCTTTTTCTTCCTCAGAATTAGCATCTCCTCCATTATGTTCAGTCACCACCTCTTTTTTCATCTCCACCTCGACGCAATCTCCTCCAGCAAGAAACCGCAACTCAGAATCAATTCTTGACTCCTCCCCATAAGATAGGAAGCTACGCCTCGAGGGTGAATGATCAGAGCTCTGCATCTCACATACATTGTTATACAATTGCTCAATAGAGGTGTCAACAGCCTCATCTATTGGCAGATCGATAGAGTCACTCTCGGGACTCTGTGAGCTCAATGGTGGACTCTGTGTAATCAAGGGACTTCTTGGAGACCTCTCGGTGAAAAGTTCTTTATGAGGCACATAATGTCTCTCGGGTTCATTTCTGATGTTCTCCCCAGTTGATCCATCCATGACATACTCAGACATTGAGAGGCTGGTTACAAATCAATGCCGACTCAAATTCTTCCTACTGATTCTGCCTAAACAAATTATTACCGGAAAAAAATTTAAAACCTTTAACTGCCAACTCAAAATCATGCGAAATTCAAGAACTTCAGTTGGTAAAATCAATAACTAACCATCTAACTTCCAAGTCCCAGCCACTGTGTTGCGTTAAAGAAGGGATTTATAAGGAATTACTCTATCTTAATTAATGCATATTCAATGATGTCTCAATCACCAAGATCAATACAGATAAGAACAATTTTAATGTATTGTACCAGAAATTTATCAATCATGTTAAAATGAAAACTAGAAGTACACAACCACAAGAAAATTTAGAATCTCAAAGATTGAAAAAAATATTATTTATGTTTTCAATTTTTCACTAGTGTTAGCGTATCTTTCCATCATAAACCAATCGTAATAAAGAGCCATAAAGCGTAAAATTATGATACTCAAAGCAATTTACGTCGAGAAATTAACAAAAAATTCAACAAAATAACCGGCCAAATTCAACCATTAGTGTTAAGGGTAAAAGACATGTTGCTTAAAAGCGAAAACATTGAAACGCAAGATACGGCTTGTTATCAAAGTTCAAATGAGCAATTCCATATATTTAACCCTCAAACGGGTCTGATATGAAATATCATTGTTCTAAAACGAGGCACCATCATATGAAAAACAATGAGCCTTGTGCTATTCAATCCAATACAAAGCCCTATTTTTTACGATGAGAAAATTAACACATAATCCAGAAGATGACACGCGAAATTCAACAAAGTATTGCAGATATCCAAATGAAATACGAAACAATAAAAAATTAGCATCAACATTAACATACCGTGATAATCCTCGAATAAAAAACGTGAAATGCATTTGTTCAGATAGAAATCCGGGATTGCTATAGCTTTTCCTCCATTATCACCCTTATATATATAGAAGATGAAGAGACAATATATGGGGCTGTTTGAATTGATTATGAAGAATAAAAAATATTAATAGAAAAAGGGATGGGAATCAAATGATTGAAAAAAAGTATATGTATATATGTATGTATAGGTGGGAAGCAGAGAGGAGAGGATGAAATGTGAAAGGGACTATCACCGCCGCGCCTATATTTACGATTCTTGGCGCCCAGCCCCTCCCTCCCTCTATTTCATTGTTTCGTATTTGTACATTTAATGTGGCATTAAATGAAGTATTTAATTTCATCTTTTATTTAACTTATCATTTAGAGTCATCTAAACTGTGTTTGTAATCCCAATGAGAATAAATAATATTACTCTTTTATTTGACATTCTACCACGTGTGGAGACATGATTGAACAATTTTAGAAAAACACATACTTTCTCGTTCCACACTTTTTGAATTCTTACATGAGCCTGTTTGGTACGGCTTAAAATCCAATTAAAATTGAAAATATGGTCGTTATTGGGTCTCACCTGTCTAATAAAAGTCAACAATAACGGCTATATTTTCAATTTTAATATGATTTTAATCTCTACCAAAATGTCAAATAAAAATGTACACCATGTAAAGTACACTTAGCATAATTCATATTCTTTTCCCAATGATGACAATTAATTTTTAATAAATTAATTGTTTTATTTTCTCAAAAATCTCAATACAATTGGAAATGAAATAATTATAAAAAATAAAAACGAATTTTTAATTTAGACAACATTAATGTTAAAACACCAATCTAGGTAGTACCAAGTGTCATTATGGGCGTGTTCGGTAGAGATTAAAATCGGATTAAAATTGAAAAACTAACCGTTATTGTTGACTTTTATTAAACGAGTGGACCCAATAACGGTTATATTTTTAACACCGACTGAAATCTGATTTGCATATTTAGGGCGTGTTCGGTAGAGATTAAAATCGAAAAACTGGCCGTTATTGTTGACTTTTATTAGACAAGTGGGACCCAATAACGGCCATATTTTTAATTTTAATTGGATTTTAAGCTGTACCGAACAAGGCCTAAATAAATACCACCATTTCACTTGTAATTGAACTTATCACATAACGTCACTGGTGCCGATAGCATTACTCATAGTTAAAAGTTGGGGATCTCGTACGTATATGATTAAAGTCAAGAACTGTGCACTAGGTGTACACCTTGGTGCACACCTCCACTAACAGCTCTCTCACATACAGTGAGGTTGTGAAGATTGTCATTCTGAGTGTACACCACACTCGGCATAAATCTAAAGTCAATAGGTGACTTGCACTTAAGAATGTAATTTGATATTAATCTTCACGTAACATGGGCACAATGGGTAGGTATAATAACTAATAACAAATGTTTTAGAAGCTCCGAGCATTGACCTTAAGTTTAAGAATAATATTATCTAGAATTAATTGTACTAGAGCATCAGTTTTGTAGATCGTTTAATATATTCAATTAAATGAATCATGTATCATTGTATTTAAATGAATTTATTAATTAATGATATGCAATTGCCACCTAGATTAATACTTGACATTAATTGTGCTGAATATCATTACTCTAAGTTAAAATAGTAGGGTGTTAATGGTAAAAAAATATCAAGGTTGAACTAGTGATCGACAAATAAATTATAATTTACGTTTGCGATATGATTTTTATCTTCTCGCTTGAAGTCTTTTTATTTTATTTCTAAGGACAAAATTTACTTATATTTATTTAATTTGTTCAATGTTTAATACCTGATGCAGAAAAGATTGCACAATAATATAATTTTTAAGATTAACATAACTTTATCCAAATCTAATTTTAATAATTATTAATTACGAAAGATTTTTCCTCTATTTTTGTTTCGATCATGTGACTTTGTCACCCTGGGCGGGTTTATTGGCTTCTTGAACTCCGAAAGACTCGTATGTGATCCAGTGGAAACTACGGCTACCCTCATACAGCCACTAGTAAATCTCCACGTGGCTATGAGTTGTAACTTGGCTGGCCGCTGGCGTAATATGTGGACGTTATAAGGGGTTCACACTGGATAATCACAACTGAAGGCAATTGGACTTTAGAAAGCTGATCTGGAATCTGAAAGTTAATTGGATTTTCTTTAATGGGGTCCACATTAGAGAATGAACCAGTAGTGGACAGCTTTTCACTTCGGGACCAATAAAATTTGGTATCATTTTTAAAAAAAAAAAATTTGATAAAAATTAAATCAAATTAATAATTAATTTTAATCATACATTTTAAGGGACCTATAATTTTTATTAATTTTTTAATCACGTATTTTATCAATTTTTATTAATTGTACAAATAATTTAATTTTAACTACACCAAACAGAGACAATTTAGAAAAAAATTGAAGGAAATTTTACTACGAAAAAAGACGCTTTCAATTAATCAAACTTGCTGCAAGGTTATAGCCTCTTTACTATTAGAGCTCGAACATGAGATCAGAAAGCACACTTCTTTTGGTAAGTTAGTGTTTTAATAATGCACTTCAACATCTTCGACATGATTTTCAGAGCAATAAAATTTATTTCCGAGCCATTTTGAATGGATCAATCATAGATGTAAGCTTTAATAAAAGAAGGTATGTTAAATAGTCTATCTTAGAAAGAACCCAAGTATAATATAAGTGACAAATACGAGGAAGATTGAACCATGAATTGAAAATACGTTATGAATAAAAGTAATATACAATAAGAATAAAGAAAGTCAAGAGGTCGAAATAAGTTAATAATTAATGAATAAATGATATATAGAAATTTATTTATTTTAGAAGAGTAAATGATTTTCAAATAAAAAGGTGATAATAATTTATATTTATTTTAAAACAAAAAGTTCTTCCCTCTAAAGAAAGTACATATTCACATGCTCCATTAAATGGAATTTATACACTTTTGAGTCTAGCATGTGGGTGAGACCCGTTTATTGAAAGTACCCAATTTTCCACTTTTTATCGTATAAGCAACGTGTTATGTTCTGAAAATGAAAGCAAACTTTGCTCATCTGCATTACAAGGAAGGCCATGGTTAGTTCATGGAAAATTATATAATCGGTACATTATTTTTAATATAACACGTATATACTTGTTTGGTACACATTAAAATTTTTATTTTAATTCTTCTACTCATTTTCAACCACACATTTTTCAATAAAGTAATATTTTTCATCATATCAATAACTTTTCCTTATTTTTCAACCACACATTCTCCATCAATCTATTATTCCAGAATACATTATTCCAAAATAATGTGGCTCAAACACATCATTAAAAGAAGATAAATATATAATAAAAATTGTCAACTGTAATGTTTAATGTTACCGGTCGACTCGATAAATTTCTTGTAGTGGAACTATTTTTTATTCGTGTGATTTTTCTATCTCCTCCTAACTCAATTGCATTATATTCGCCTATCAAGTCTTCTCGTGTTATATATTTATCTCGTTTGTTTGTGATGCTCGTACTTGTCAATGCTTCAATTCTCACGGTTCAATTATTATATTTGGTCTTATCTAATTTGAATTATCAAACATACTAAAGGACGTAACATCAAGTTTCGCAGGTGAACCATTTTTTTGGGCATTTTGAGTATTTTTGCATTAAACTTAAAAGAGAGTAAAATGCAAAATTTTAAATAACTATTTTAATTACTTTCTCTACTTTTATAACTTAAAATAAATAATTGTTACCAATTTATTAATATTATACATTGTGAAAACCAGAGAATATTCTAGACGAAATAAAGACTTAGCCTGTATTGTTGGTAGGATTTAAAACGAATATGTATGGTGCATTATGTGACAAAATCAATCATTAAATTTTAATCAAATCTATTTCAATAGAATTTAACCAAACAATAAAATTATTAGGATTAGGGTTGGTGATTAGGCAAAACAAAGTTGGTTTGAGTACCGGAAGAGTGGGTGGTGGTCAAGAATCAATTTGGTGCAGAATAAATGGTGGACTAGACATGCATTAATGTTATATTATATGTTACCAATCGTCCATTGTTATGAGCGGATGCAAATGAATAAATCGATCTGTTTAATACTTACAAAAAAAAAAATTATAATTAATGTTCTAAACGAGCTGTTATCTTGCACAGTAGGTCAAGTTAAATCTCACATCGAATAGAAATGAAATAAAAATACAGTATATACGAATTTTGGCTGTTCATCTTAAAAAAATATTAGTAGAATCGATAACTAATAAACTTGTAGGATGTCTTGTTTATTAACCTTATTTAGTCTGACGTATCAAATATGACAATTTTTGTTGGCGGGTTTGAGAAATCACACGGAAATAGGAAAAAAAAAATGTGCCTTTTAAAAAAATATATATAAAAAAAAAAAAAAAAAATTAGAAGGCCTTGTTATGTAACTTAAAATATATTTATTATGTTGAGTCGTATAAAACTGAGAAGATAACGAATAAAAAATATAGATATTTAGCCCCTGTTTGAGTCAAATTAAAATTTTCATTTTTATTATTCTACTCATTTTCAATCGCATATTTTTCAATAAAATATTATTTTTCATCATATCAATAACTTTTTTTTTTTTTTCAACCATACATTTTCCATCAATCTACTATTACAGAAGAAATTCTTTCAAATAATGTAGCTCAAACAGTCCCTTAGTAAATTCAACAATTTATCTACATCCATTTCCAAAGGAAAGGGCTAGGAAGAAAGTTACATTCTTTTATAACTAGTAACTGTAGCTTGTGGTTCTGGACATGAAGTTAGGCTTCGATTCCACGAGAAGCAAAACCTAAAATCAATATATCATTGATAAGGGAACCATTTTGTTCCATTTGTAGGAACCATTCGGTTCTAGTTTGTTTTGGTCCAGTTCCAGAACCAAACTTTTGAAAAAGAAAAGAATTTAGGGGGAAAAAAATGGTTACTTAATCGGATCGTATAAAAAGGGCTAAAAAAATAGAAATGGTTCTAGTTCTAGTTCTATGTTCGGAACTAAAATCCGTCGGTTTTAGGTTCGAAAAACTAAAAACAATTGAAAACATACTCAGAATCGAACGAAACCAGTCGATTTAGTTCGATTTTGGTTTGGTTCCTGTTATTTTTAGCCACCCCTATTAGCTTGTGGAAATAATGAGTAATGACCCCTTAAGAACAAAATTTCTTCTATCTTCTTCCATGAATTATGAAATCTTTATTTTAATTAGAAATCAGCTATGTAAATTACTTTTTATCATCATTCCACTTGTTTCATCAATAATTTTCTTCAGAACTCCTTTAGATTTTTCTACATTATTCGTAAGAAAATATATAACCACAATCCAACTATTCTTTCACATTCTATTATATCACATAATACAAAACACGATTTGATGTATTAGACATCATGTAATACGTCGAAATTTAAACGTGATTTTATGAAACTTTGTGCTTAAAAGTAAGATAATTTTACTTCTAAGTTAGCTTATTTTTATCAAGAGGAAGTATTCATAAATTATACTTAGGAAAATGAGCACAAGGTAAATCCGAGCTTTTAACAAAATGAGAATGAGAGTACGTGACTAAAAAAGGAAGTACGACAGGTCCCAGTAGAAAAAATTCACTAAGATGTATGACACACAACAATGGATCAATTCATTCAAAAAATTCGTTCAGATCAGATCAGATCGGATCAGACCTAATCGGACCAAACCAAACGAGGATGAATACACCTCATAAGTTCTATACCTAACCAGATTTTTAACCCAGTTTATGAATTACCAAATAATAATACTTCACAGCTGGACAGGCAGGGACAAAACAGTTGCTTATTAATTTGAAAAGGGCTTCACAATAGTATGTACCATCACAAGCGGGGTTAATAGATGAAATATATAATAGCAAAATAAACAATTTAAATAAAAAAAAAATACCAGTTTTTAATTATGTGTGTGTGTGTGTGTGTGTGTGTGTGGCAGAAGATGACAACACGAATGACAAAACATGAGTGGTTGCAATCTTGCACCGAGGGATTACCTCATTTTCATTCCATTTATTTATTGCCTTTTTCGATAAACATATAAATACGAAATGCAAAGTGAATTTCATATAAAAGATGCATCAAATTTACTAAGTCAAAAAAGTGTAAATTGAATTGAAACGAACTTGTTTGGATCGATTTACATGTCAATTTTTTTAAGGGAATTTTCCCAGGTTCGATCGATTTGTCTAACATGAATTATTTATAATAATGAACGATTGATGTTATCTCTCTTTCTGAAATCTTATGAGACTCGACCCCTACTAACATTCTCGTCTCTCAATTCTCGGCCATTGTTATATCACAACCCTCAAATAATAAAGTTACAAGTAAAGAATATATTTTTTTCGACTTTTTTACTCTTTTTATTTTATTAGCCTCCAAAATTTGACCCAACAATTGAATGCAGATTCTAATAAGATGGAAACCAATGCTCCTACAAGCCCAAACCGAATAATTCAATTGATTGAAAATCGTTGGTTCGATTTTATTCTCAATTTTGGGTGATCCAAAAATCAAATAACCCGATCCATGTCCATCCCTAACACAGCTCGACATAATTTTTAATGTGTCGGGCCAAACAAGAGATTATTCACCTTTTCACTCCGAAGAACGCCTTGCGGTAACAATAAGAAAAGGACCTCGATAAATCTAAAAATATGAACAAATAACAAAAATATTGGACATAAAAAAAATAAATAAATAATATTGTCGAGTAGCATTAAATATGGGATAGGGTAATAAATTCTGGATGTGCTTGTGGAATAAAATTCTAACTTATCACAAACTGCAACACAATCTTTCTTGCACAAAATTCAGATCTCCACATTGCAGGGAGAGTTTCATATTTAATAAATCAATTTTCATTTGCACTTTGACTGCACAGCTGCTTTAGGGAAGATAATGAATTGAGAACCTAAATGCCCAATTAAGAATGGGAAAACTGCACAAATTGATCCCCCATCATTAATCGTAGTTGCCAACCCATCCCTAACAACGAAAACCGTACATCACTGAATAAGTCACTGCTCTATTCCCGACTCGAAATCCAAAAAAACTTTAAGGGAGAGAAAATAGAGGTCTTATACGGTTATACCATAATCATGCTACTTCTCGAGCATNTGCTCTATTCCCGACTCGAAATCCAAAAAAACTTTAAGGGAGAGAAAATAGAGGTCTTATACGGTTATACCATAATCATGCTACTTCTCGAGCATAAGTCTTTATGACATAATCAATAATTCGATTCATTTTCAATAAGGGTCTTTGACGATTTTACTCTTCATAGAGTTGGTTACATTATGGCGGCATGATATTTGTCATTTAAGAGAGTCTTAGAGAGTTGGACCATGTTTGTCCATGGAAATCGAGACTGGTTGTACAAATATATTCAAAGATTGGTGACCAATTTGCTCTTTTTTATAAATTAGAGACTAACTCGTTTAATAAAATGGACACCAGCTATGCAATTTCCTCGTTGATATTTGCAGAACTTAATTCATATTTTGCACAATTGTTTTTTCATTTTTTTTAATACTTTTGAAATAATAATTTCCTTCTGCATTAAATGAATCATTTATGAAG
>CAIGRR010055230.1:0-16232 GCA_903798365.1 Fraxinus sp. 1973-6204
AAGCCCCCGCATGGACGAACCATCAATGTACCGGGAAACGTAGGCACTTCGAAAGAGAGGTTTCGAAGGGCGACGGCACCCAGAAGGGATCCCCTAGCTTGAATTCTGAAGCTAACCTCATGTGCCCTCCTTCGACGTGTTCTAACGTCAGGAGGAAGCCCCCCTGCACGAACGGACGTCCGACATGCAATGGAGAAATTAGCTAGTTAGCTCCACTCGGTTCTTCAACCAAAGTTCACTAACTCAACAAATTGATAAGGTTCGACTATGACTAATGTCCTATTAGGGTACGATCCCGTACAACTATGTTTGGAAAGCAATGAATAATGGACAAAATAACTTTCATTCATCAAAACAAAGAATACAACATAAGGCCTTAGGGGCTTTACAAAGGATAAAAACAACGTTAAACCTAAACAATATTAAACCTAGATTATTCTTTAGGAGGTGAAGGCACCTGATCCTCTATAGCAAGGACGGAAGTCACCTCCTCTGACGGAGCTCGCGCTGGCACCACCTCCACACAGTCATCTTCGGTGGAGGTCTGAGGCACTTTCTCTTCGATGAATTCTGCCTTCAACTCTGAGGCATCAATGCCAGGGAACAATTCATCCACTTTGCTGATAACCTCGTTATAAGCAAACTTCCTCCAGAAAACACTTAGGCGTTGATACTCCTCTGTGTGATGGAAGTTGGATATGTAATTCCTCACTGTGATATCTCCCACCTCAACGACGTCCAGTTCATACATGTAACACTCGTTGGCATACCACTCCACCTGCTTCTCCCCAAAGTCTCCAGCATCCCTGCTACAGGTTAGTTGGACTTGTGCTTTCTCTAAAGCCTTGGCGGTGAGCCCTTGTTCGAGGGAGGTATCCAACTTCTTAGTCAGTGCAACCACTTCTTGCTTCAAGGCCTCAACCTTGGAAAGCGCAGAAGTTAACTTGGAGATACCCTTAAACTTCTGAACATTCAACTCATCAACTTCTACCTTGGCCCTCTTTAAGTCAGCGTCAGAAACATTTAACTGGACATTAGCTCTCTCCAGAGCCTCGGCAGTGAGCTTTTGATGGTTGTTAGAAATATCCACCCTCTTAGTTAGTAATGCCACCTCGCATTGCGATTCGTAGACCTCCTGCTTCAGAGCTTTAATCTCAGAAAAAGCAGACACTAACTTTGCTATATCTTCAGCCTTCTGAACTTTCAATTCTTTAGCGTCTACCTTGACCTTCTTTAGTTCCGCCTCAGTGATGTTCAGTTTCTCATACGAGGCCTGGTTCCTTTGTTGAATATCAGCCAGAACTTCCTGGCATTCCAGTGCCACCCCAAAAGCCCTGGCAATCTGGCTCACCAGGGTCGTAGTAAGGTCCATTGCATCGCAGGTAGCCACGTAATCCTGCCACCTTTCAGTCCAAAATTTATCAAAGGCCTTGGTAGCACCTCGAACCTCGGCGGCAGCTCCTCAATCACAGTAGATGCAATATTACTGACCCGACCCCCCAGAAAGTTTCCTGACTTATCTGGTGTCCTCTCCATTATTCTCTTATTGGCCTCTACTACAGTTGATGTCAGTGTCGTCACTAACCTCCCGAAGCTGCTCTCCAACTGTAGCATCAATAGAAGCCTGTAGTAGCTTAGGCTGTTTATGAGTCACTTTCTCCCCATAAGATACGATCGTTCCGAAGTTACTTGAGCACCCTCCGACAGGTGTCTGTTTCCTCTTTTTTGAGGACTCATCAACTATCCCTTTGCCCTTATCAGTTGCACCTTGATTTTCTTGTGAAAGCTCCCTCGCCGCATCTTTTAGGGAGGAATCCATGACAAGGCACTCAGACCTTCGCTTAACCTCTGAGGAGGATTTTCGCGAGGTGGCCTGGAGAATCGTAGCCATATCTGGTTTGGGATACTCCTTTTTGGGGGCCATTCTCTCTAGAATATTGTGGAGCTTTCCTAGAATCCAATCACAAATGAAAACAGAGTGTTCGAAGATTCGCTAAGGGAAAGATTTCAGAAGAGCATAAACTTTGTAGCAAAATGTCGGGAATGCTGAGATTTCAAGTTTTATACGAGAAGAGAGACAAATCTCAACCATCAGATCAAGGTCTTCATGATCAGAGACGTTCAAATATTTATACGATCTGAACCATAGAATTCGAAGGGTTCTCTTTTGGCAACACCCCAGATTGACACGTGCATTCCACGGCAAGATGTTAGCGTGTGGGTGGATCTTAGGAGTCACCTAAGCGAATAAATGCCCATCATTGTGCATTTAATTTGACACGGCTAAACGCATGTTTAGAGTTGCTCTAGTACTGCTGTCTTCAGGGGAACAAGAAACCACCCCTAAGGCTCACGGCCTCGACAAGTTCGGAAAATGAATCAGCCCCTGCTTTTTGAGTGTCAATAGCACCTGCTAACCTTTTGCAGTCGAATTATCCCATCCCTTCCCAGAAGTCCAATCCATTACTTAAATTCCATGCATAGCATGAATGTCTCGACTAAACACTTAAGTGAATTGGGACATTATATACTAGCGTCTCAAAAGGTTTTCTTGAAACGGTGCTTCGGCTCTGATAAAAGCGACTTCCGCACAGACGGACCTCCCTACTAAAGAAAATTTTATGAACATACAAGGAGGGTCGGATGAAACGAAGGCAACACCTACACAATCAAACGGATCGATATGCATCCTAGCTAACAACCTCTAGCGCTTCGTCACACGAATACATCATTTGTTTGCTCGAAAGAGTAAGATGTTAGTTATTGATAAACGTAAAAGATCGAATGTAAAATATAAAATGTAAGAATCATAAGAGTAGAGAAATAGGGAATTTCATTAACAAGAAATTGATTTACATAAGATGGACCGGGGGTCCTTACATCAAACATTAAAAACCCTAAGGAAATGGGGACTGGGATGGCTCGAAAGGCACAACGGCCCTAGCCTCGACGGGATTGACCTCCTCAACAGCTTTTGACACGGCCTCTGCCTCTACTAGAGTCTGAGCTTCTCCCTCACCCCCTTCATCCTCCAAAAATTCAGCCCGAAGATCGAAAGTCTGAACCCCCTGGTCATGACTCTCCAACCATTCAATCACTTCAGTGTAGGCATACCTTCGCCAATAAGTACCTAATCTATGATAGTGTTCAGTAGGGTAGAAGTTGGCTAAGAAGTTGTGTACAACATTGGCACTGGCACGCTCAGCGTCGCTGCGAACAGTCTTTACTTCTTCAGTGAGGCCAGTCACCTGGGAGGTTAGTTCCTCTGCTTTTCATTTCAGCTCCGCATTCTCCTGGTTGGCCTTCTCAAGAGTTTTGGCAGTAAGTTTTTGGTGGGCGTTAGAGGTCTCCACCCACTTCATCAGGGCAGCCACTTCACTTTGAGATTCATGAACTTCCTTTTTTAAGGACTCATTTTCTGCCGACACAGAAGCAAGTTTAGTAGATCCCTCAGCCTCTCTCTCCTTAAGGGCACCAACCTCCGTCTTGGCCTTAGTGGCCAACTCCTCGGCTTGCGAAACTCTCTCCACAAATTTTCTATTTTTTCTTTGAAGCATCTTGAATAGAGCCTCCATCTCAATAGCCATGCCAAAAGACCTAGTGGCCTGAGCTACCATAGTGGATACGACGTCCACGACGTCGCTCGTTTCGATGAAGTTCTTCCATTTGTCGGTCCAAAACATGTGGAAAGTCGTCATAGCAGTTTGGGTTTTAGGAAGCAATGGAGCAAGGACCTGAGGGTCAAGTTCAGCAGACGATTTGGACAGAGGCCCCCTTTCGGAGTTAGTGGCCTTACTCTTTTTTACAGGCTCCTGCCTCAGGGGTTCCACAATAGCAGGGCGCTTCTGTCCCCCGCTGACAACAGCGATTGAGGCCGCCAACAAGTTCTCCCCAACAGGAGCCCCAGGTCGAGGCGGAATAACGTCGGAAGAACTACCCACCCCGATAGCTTTCTTGCCTCTATCTACTTGGGAAGGCCCACCCTCGTTTTTAGAGACAGCTTCCTTGCTGACCCTTTCAATCTTCTTATTTATCTACCTCCCCCAGCAGATGTGCCTTTCACCCCCTTCCTGCCAGAGGTCGAGGTGGCAGCCAAAATAATAGCCATATCGGGGGGTGGGGAGTTTCCTCTTGTCAAAATTTTCTGCGAAAGATAAATCCAAAGTCAAGAGATAAAACAACATGCAAGCATACATTACACAGGAGATATTGACGAGGGATCCCCTACCTCTAGAGGCCATTAAGCTTAGATTTTCGTAGAATCGTTGGGGAACGATTAAGTTGTCGAAATATCGAACTGAAGAGAGCAGTCTATATATATCTGACAAGACCTCCCAGTGACCCCTATCAAGCTTGAAACGTTCAACAACTCCTGAAAAGAAATGACAAAAGTTGAGTCAGTTAAAAAGGAATTATCCGATAACGACAGGACGAAGCTATAAAGTGGCACTCACTGGGTTCAGAGTAGGAGGTTGGAACTTTGACGAAGGGGATAGAATCACTCTCACACTCCTGCCACTTCCCCCGAACCCAAAACCAGGTCTCTTTCCACCCTTTGATAGATGAGGAAAGACCCGTCACTAATGGGGCGTGCCCCTCCAAGGACACACGGAGTACCAACCCTTGGAGCCCCCATTCCCTAGCGACCTAGGCTGGAAAACATAAAGGGGCATATCCTCGCTCAATGAGGTCTGCTTCCAAAGGATGTACGATCCAACCAACTGAGCCCAGGCATTCAGAGAAAGTTGGGTAGGGGCCAGCCCATATAACCTAAGGACAACTCGGAAGAAGGGATGGATCGGAAGACGAAGTCCTGATTTCAGCAGAAACTCACTAACGGAAACACACCCCTGCCTCGGATAGTAAGGTCGTTCATTTGGGGAGGGGGATAAAAGCTCGATATTATAGGAGATCATATATTTCACCCTAAGTTCAGCTAGTTTGGATGGAGTGGCGTTCGAGGGAACCTTGGATGCTCCCCAGGTCATCACATCATAGTCACTTTCGGACCCTCTCCCAGATGTGGTTGCACCCCTGCCGCTTCAATAACCCTAGCAAATTCGACAGTAGGGGTAACCCGGATCCCCATCTCACCCGCTAGCCTGTGCACCCCCGCACTACCCTCAGAGGAAGAAGATGAGGAAGAAGCCATTAATAAGAAAAACGGAATCTTACAGCACTTACGGGATTTCCTAGAAAAGAGAAGATGACGAACGCGAGTACAGAGATTTTAGCAAATCCCCCGAAAGTTTGAAAGTAGCTCCAACGAACAGGTAGAAGCGCGCAGGAAACTTTAGTATACAGTATTGCTAAGAAGACGAAGGCTTATGAGTTCACATGAACTGATGAAAGAAAAAAAAAAGAATTCTTCTCAAAGGCAATTTCCTTTTATAAGCATGAAGATTCAAACCTAGCCATTGGATTAGAGTCCAATCAATCTAGCCGTGCTTCTAAAAGTTGAGATCAGAGTCACCCATTGCCTCAGTCATTTCGAATTCAAGGGTCTAGATCAAGGCATCAGACGTACGCGCTTTATCGCGTCTGGAAAAGAAAGGGGAAGGAGAAGAGACAGCCATGATTGTGCATTAAATGCGGCGACAATAGCGTGTATCGAGAATTGCACCATCATGATTGTTCTACCTTGGGAAGGGCCAACAGCATCAAATCATTGGAACGTCATATTTAAAGAGTTCTTCGTGTTTCGCAAATCGTTGAAGCCGAGGCTGTTCTATCAGAACTCTTCCAAACTCAGTTACGAACCTCGACTACGTCGTTCACCCCAAACATTGGGAACAAAGCCTCGCAAACGAACGAACCTGGCTGGTTGGCATCAGGAGCGCACAGGGACTTCTAAGAGGTGAACTACCTCAGAGGGATAAAATTGATCCCCCTCAAAAGATCACCCGGCATCAGAAAGTCCATGCATTACATAAATAATCATACATAGACTTGGGGGACTATTGTTACCCCCAAAAATTAGAAGCTCTAGATCGGCACTCCACGTGGGCCGCCACGTAAACCACTAGTCCACGTAGGCAACCACAAAATCGGAGCCGAAATGGTCCAGCGTCCCTTCATTCTGAGGCTCCCTCAAGAACCAAAGCCAAGATGGACTGACGTGCCCCCAATCCTGATTCTAGAAGTCCACGAAAAGTACACGCAGACAAGATCAGAGGCTCCTTATAAACGTTTAAGCTCTCAGCTTATGCAAAGGCTGGGCAGAAGCATCCGAGGCTCCCTTACTTCCAAAAGCTCTTCAATAAAAACCGACCTGTCTTGTAATAGATTTGAAGATCTTTTAGAAGTGATTGACGAGACATGCAGTAAATTCGTGTCAGGCTATTCTGGATAGGACTGCTGACCCTTTGTCAAACATTAATTGTAACGAATGGGCAGTGATGTGAAGCTTCGGTCTAGGATATACCGCCACGTGGATCTAATCCAACGACTACCACGTCAGCCATAATAGTATAAATATTCCCTCTTTGTATGTTAAAAGGGGTTGGCTTCTCTGTAATCTAGGAAAAAAATAGCAAATGCATTTTGATTCTCAGAACACCCTAGAATGGATAGAGATTGATACTTTCTGTTACATAGCTATCTACATTTCATTACAAATATCAATGACTAAGAAACATTGAGGCCACAATGATAAACATTCATCATCTTCATCATATCTGGCCTCCCACATATTCCATCACACAAGAATGATATAGTATAGGAAATCTGTCTGGTAATCGTTGATAGCGCGATCACCGTCGTTAATAAAACTGCCGGTGCCTGAACCTAACGGTCTCTCGCTGGAAAGCGCCTCTCGCGTTCTTTCAGATTTGACTACCGACTATCTTTCGGTAGAAACGTGCCAGATCATCGCTTGACGTGCCGCGAGTGGGCCCGGTATTTGTTGAGTTCATTTTTTGAGGTCAACACCTATTCACATTGCTATTGTTATATGAGTTTGAGAAATGTTTTAAATGATGTATTAGAAATTTAGAATCATGCTTCTTAGCCATAACTCTCCGACTATTGAAACAAATCAACTAGGTTCGAATTACCTGGTGAGATGAAGTCTCCTTATCTGTTGTGGGAAGCATAGGTGGATTCAGATTGGTCATCCAGTGAAGAATTGGCACAAGCACTGGTGCAGTTGAGTTCAAAAGTTTAAATATAAGAATTATATAAGCAATTTGTCTATGTACTGAGGATGATGTGTTGAGCCAAAGGCTAACCACTTTCAATTTCTTCGGCATGTATGTATGTATGTATGAATAAACGAACTTATAAATAAATGTTTGGCAAACTATTTACTTACATAACGACCAAAAAATGATATATACGATTTCTTTGTAGAGAATATGATTGTGCTACAAAGCTCTTGTAAGTTAGAGATTTTTTTTTTAAAATAGATTTTGTGAAAAGGAATTTTTTGAAATATGTGTTGTTAACAAGCTCATGTCCGGGAGCAATTATTTTTCACACAAAATAGATTTTTTGACCGTTGAAATGAGGCCGATCTTGCCAAAATTGACATACCCACAACATTTGACCACTCAAATACATACCTATTATGCCAATTGTCATTTTTGTCCTTTATTGCTGGGCAAGTCTAAAATCATAAAGGGGCACACATGTCATTTTACACACCTACAACATTTGACCATTCAAATGGTCAGCATATTGGTGCAATAATATCCGAATCCCACTTACCTTCTCAAGCGGTAAAAAATGTATTAAAATTTAGTCAAAATGGCTCCCAGACAACCCCTAAGTCTAGAAAGTTAAGATTTATGTGCAAAATTACTTATATCGAGAATGTTTGAAACAAAATGATTTTGAAAAAAAATAAAAAGTTTGAGAAAAATGGAGTTTTAGAAAATTGGGGCAAATGCTAATAGTTATTTTTAAATCAAAAATAAAGTAATAATTTCTAGCAGAATATGACTTGCAATTTTCATTTAGTTTTATTTATTTTCTGTAACTTTTCGACTAATGCAACAATTGCACGTTCTAGAGTTTACTAGCTTACCACTTGCATAGTTCTTAATTCATTTTTATCACTGCGAATGCCTTAAGAAAAAAAGGTTTAAAAATTATTGCGGAAATATCAATAATATTTACTCACATTAAATAAAGTAATCTTGAGTGTTTTTTTTTTCGTAATGTTTAATAATTTATTTTCTTAACTACAGTAACACTAAGTTACAGTTGCTCATAGGACAATTTCTAAAGATAAAACTTCATTGTGCTCTACAGTAGCTAATAAGGGAAAATACCAAGAAAGGAAGAAAAAAAAGATTTACGAGTCTCAGCCCAATGTGAGTTTGAGAGTATGCTTCGTATATTTTATAAAGTTGTTGGTACATAAAGTTTTTTACAAGATTCACAACATCTCTCTAATTTCAACTGTCATAATTGATACAATTTTTCTAATCTGTTAAAGGGAATTTACAAGTTGATTATGTCCTTGATTGTTCCAATTGCTTGAAGAATGAATCTTGGCTTGTGAGGCTTGATTTCCTCTCTTTGACCTTGCTTTGATAGTGTATAATGTGGCTGGTTTGGTAGTTGAAATTCCTTTTGTGTATAATCTGGTTGGATTTCCTTTTGAGCCAACTTGACATATTTGTTGGGTTTGAGTTGTCCTTGAATCACATGTCACATTAAATGCTTCTATTTGAATTTGTTGGTATTGAGTTGTTAACCTCACCTTATATTTCTAAGTAAGGTGACCTTCAACTGGATACTGCTTTCAACTTGACATGTTTCGCTTACACAAACTCACGTATATCGAATTACATAAATATTATGAAACAGATTGCAATGTTAATTAATCACGAAGAATTAAAATATTGGACTCACGAATTCAGTATTATCAGCCATGACACAAGGTTTTCTAACACCACCGACATTAATAACAACATTTGTGTGCTCTTTTGGTGCATGAAATATGGTATTGGATTAAATATTAAGGAAAGACAAGATTGATATTAGTGTGTCTCGTGTGCATGAAGGATTTAAAAGACGCACGATTGAGACTACGAGATTGACACAGTTAGATATCTCAACAACTAATGTAGGAGAGCACGAATGAGTAATATATAATTCAAACTTGTAGATTATACATTTTATAATTCCTATAAGTGTAATTGATTCAAATGAATAAAACTAATCAAATATCATCAAACTCTAATGATTCGTGTTGTAACAAAGTGTTACTTTGAATGAAATGGATAAATTGCGGTTGTTGTCCCAAATCTTTACTTCCTTGAACTTCTATTCCCATTTTTATTTCTTGACATTTATACCCTTAACATTTAACAAATTAGTAGCCGTCGTCCTCAATAATAGTCCTCAAAGCAACTATCAGAAGAACTTGGCCATCGATGTGAACGGGGTTGGCTGGTGACGATTGGGGCTAGGCTAGAGTTGAGTGCGTGGTGGCTTGTTTTGTTGGAGGTTAAAGATGAAATGATTTATCCATTTTCTTCTTGTGCTTCTTGTCTATATTTTGTTAAGAAAAATTGATATTTCAAGTCAGATTGACGGCAAGTTTGGATGTGGAACTATTATCGAGGACAATGACTAGTAAATTGTTAAAGGTTAAGCCCCGTTTGAGCCAACTTTTTTGAAAATGAGAATGAAAAATATAGTCGTTATTGGGGCCCACATAAGAGATAAAAGATTTGAATTTAAGCCCCCGTTTGATCCACATTTTTTTTTCCATTCTCATTCTTCTACTCATTTTTAACCACACATTCTTCAATAAAATAATATTTTCCATCATATCAATAACTTTTCCTTCTNTTGAATTTAAATGTTGATGTGATAGATAACGGTTATATTTTCATTTTAAGGAGAAAAAAATATGGCTGAAACAAGAATAAAAATGTTATGAAATAAAGGTTTGATAGAAATGTAAAATGTGTAAAGATTGGGGATGGAGACTACAATGTATCCAAATAAATTTGTACTTTTAATATATTTCACATAATTTTCTCCATCTTCACTTCTATTTTACTTAAATCATGAATAAATTTGAAAAAAATTAAAAAAATAAATACATGTTAATTTGTTATTTGGTGCACATTAAAATGAGAAAATGCATTCTTTTGATGTGATGTGATGTGATGTGATGAGAAATATGTGGTTGAAAAAGAAGGAAAAGTTATTGATGTGATGGAAAATATTATTTTATTGAAGAATGTGTGGTTGAAAATGAGTAGAAGAATGAGAATGAAAAAAATAATGTGGAACAAACAAGGGCATAAAATAATAATAAACTGTTATGTGTATACTATGTAGGATGANGGTTGAAAAATAAGGAAAAGTTATTGATATGATGGAAAATATTATTTTATTGAAGAATGTGTGGTTGAAAATGAGTAGAAGAATGAGAATGAAAAAAATAATGTGGAACAAACAAGGGCATAAAATAATAATAAACTGTTATGTGTATACTATGTAGGATGACTATCGATAATCTTCATTATATATAGCATTATTCTTGGAAAAATCTGATCATGCTGGAATTGAATTCAAGTTTGGATCGCCACAAACTGGCCATGTTTTATACACTACCTATAAGTAATAACTTAAAAAAGTTAGTTTTTTAGCTAAACTAGATTTTCCGAGCATCAAAATACAACCAGAAAAATGAGTAATGGTCGCTCACTTCCCACATTCTCTTCTATTACCCTTCGAAATCCAAAACAATAACGTGCCAATGGCCTCATTCTCACAACCTCCATTCGTCTCTTCCCTCAAACCCATAAAGAAGAGTTATGCTCTTTCTCCAAATCCCAAAAACTTCTTTAGATTTAAGAAGTTCAAGGTCTCATCCTCTATAGGCCCCTCCAACCCAGAATCTTCTCCAGATTCTCGAGAAAACCCATCAGAATCCCCGCCCCCGGATACAGATCCAGTTAAGCTCGCATTTGCCAAAGCTAAGGCATATAAGAACTCCGTAATTTTCAACAGCCCACCTCCAAATACTGTTCAAGAATCGTTTAATGAAGTTAACAGAAAGAACGATAGGTTAGAATCTGATGAAATTCAGGATGATACAGCAAAGGACTATGAGAATAATAAAGGGGTTGTCGGAATTGAATCAACTATTTCAAGAATTGTTCAAAACCCTGTTACAGGAGAGAAAAAGATTGATGATTCGGATGAAATTAAGGATGATAATGGGGAGAAAGAGGTTCCATTGGCTGTTAAACTTGCATTGGAAAAAGCGAAGGAGTATAAAAAGAACAATGGTGTCACGGATACTAGTGCTCTAAGAGTTGGGGGCAGTGAAACATTAGATTCAGGTATTGTTTCTGAGAAATTTATGGAGTTTTTATCTATATGGGACTTTACACAATCCTTGGCTGGTTTATTATATGCTTTTTTGTATTTCTGAAAATCAAAATTCCCTACATTTTTGTTATCGTATTAGGGGAATTATTCCAAATGTGCCTGGATGAAATGGTACCCCTCTAGTTGAGAAGTTCATACTAAAACTATTTATTCCTAATTAATTTCTTTGCATTTGATTTGGCTTTATTAAATGACGTCATTCTTATTAATATGTATTTCTGAGCAACTAATTTGTAGGAAAATAAACAAGCATTTTTCTGTATTATTCTAGAAGTTTTATAATAAACTTAGTTATGCTGAGACATGCATTGGTGATGTAAATGAAAGAATTTAAAATGGATTAAGGCTGAAAATGTATGTGCATTAATGGGTAGGACTCAAGGGAGGGAATGTGAAAAGTGTTGGAGGTAAGCAATCTAAAAAGAATGGCAGCAAGGAGGAACTGAGGATTTCAAGTATTGATTTTGTGGGGCTTGAATTCTCGGATAAGAGGAAGAGCAGGGGGTTGCCTGCGGGTTTGGTCCCAATGACGGACACTTTTCCAGAAGGGGAACTGCCTGAAGTAGAGATACTAATTGGAGATAGTACTAAGTTTGGGGATGCTGCAGCAGCATCAAAGCCAATGCCAACAAAAGAAGATGATGCTGATCTCTATAAGCCAAAGGTTTCCACATGGGGACTTTTCCCAAGACCAAACAACATTTCAAAAAGAGTAAGATATTTCAGTCTTTCAGGCTGCTTAAAAATCTTATTCATGTGTTTCCTCAAGCCATTTATCTCCAAATTTTCTTTGTTCACTTTCTCTCACTTCTTCCTCTCTTGTCATCAACATGCTAATGTCCCTTGTCAATCTTGAACTCTACTTTTCAACATGCACTGAGTTGTAAGGGTAGGACTTAAATATGATGGTATAGATTGGCTGTTTTTCTGGGCTGATCTTCTTGATGCACTGAAAATGTTTTTCAGAATTGATGTTCCAGACATCTTTTTTTTTTTTATCTGTGAATATTTCGACAAGTCCTTGAAAAATATCCATTTATTAGTCCATTGTGTACCTTCCCTTTTCAAATTTATTTAACAACGTATTTGACTAAGCCGTGACATTATCTACTCTCTAATTTCTCTAGAAATAATAAACCTGTAAAACTATGTGAATTATTAGTTATAATTTATTTTTACTGGTGTTTAGTTTGGTGGTGGAAGAAATATACGCCCAGGAGAGGCACTTGAAACAGCAGAGGATAGGGCTGCTAAAGAAGCACGTACTAAGCAGTTGCTAGCTGCCTACAAGAGCAAAATTGGCCTGCGTATTGACCCAAAGTTGAAAGATGAATGTGAGGAGGTACTTTCCAAATGAAATTTAACCTTGAATAAGTCCTAATATGTGGCACTATTTACACATGTTAGAATACATGATAGTACCACCCTTAGGTTATGTTAGAATCTTGCATCACCTCCGACTATATTTCAAGAATGTTCAAGCTCACGCTGTAAATCTAAAAATTTTCCCTACTTTTTATCTCCACATTCTCTAAAAGAATCACTTTTTACAAAATCTATAAAAAATGGGGCTCAAACAGGGGCTAAGAATCACTCCATAAGTTTTTCTTGTATTTAATAGTATTTTTTTTCTTTTCTACATTCATCTTGCAATTCTCTGTCAACTGGGCATTTTAATGGATGCCTTTCTTTTTAATTAATGCCTAATGCTTAGGCATTGAAGGATGGTGACTCCCTGATGGATCTTGGGAAACTCAAGGAGGCATTACCGTTTTATGAAGAAGTCATGGAAAAGTTGGCATTCCAGGTACTGTATTAGCTAATGCTCAAATAATCCATGTTTGGGAGTTGTAAATTTTGCATTGATAAAAACAGATAACTGGGGAAGTTGAGGACAATGTCTCTTCTTCTATTTAATGCAGTGAATACTGTGAAAACTGTAAAAGTAAGATTTCCTTGAGGGAGGGGGTAGGAAAGCCCGGAATTATCACGTGCACTCCATAAAATTATGTTACTGTTCACTAAGGTAATGTTCGTTATCTAAACAAATGAAAGATTGTAGCCACTTGATGGATCAGAGTTCTTACATTGGACAGTGAGTAAAATCGTGAGTCTAAATATATATGTTAAAGGCCAGAAAATTGGATTTTTTGCATTGTGGAAGGCTTATTAGAGTTGTGTTAGTTACAGACTTCCCTCTGGCTTCGTATCAACTGCTTTTCTGTATTCAGATTTTTTCTATACCAAGAACACCCAGAAATTCAGACTTTAAAGGAAACCGTTGTCCCTATTTTAGTTGTTTAAATAGGTATAAAACTATATGTATGTAACCACTGTTTTAGATTGAAGTTCTGTAAATGTGGAAGCAGGATGCAAGATACACCTCCGGGCACAGTTAATGATGCTAGCTGAAACTACTTTGATTGAAGTAATATGAGTATAGTTTAGTTGAATCGATATGCATTTGGCAGGCGATCTAGCAATTGTCAAGTCAAAGGACTTGAAACTATTTTATGCTTCTTCATTGAATTTTCTTCCTTTACCATACCCTTCCTCTAAAACCTATCTTTTACTTTACAGGAGGTGCAGATATCCTCCTTTTACCCTTTGATTTCAGAAGCATCCAGATGGTATTCTTTGTCTTCATCAATCCTTCAATCTTCGACAGATCCTTGGTTTTTTTTTTTTCCCCCTCCCTTTTTTCAGTTCTTTTGATTTGGAGTCAGTCCACATTTATATCTAAAACTTTTGAGTTGGTCACAAACATGGCTCCAAATAGGCAGCAAATTTAAAATTCATCCACATTATCTAAAACGATTTGTGAGATTCATAGATGGCCAACTTGATGAATAACCTAGTACGGCAAGACATCTGTTTGTAGTTGTTTCCTTATGCAATATAAGTATCTTATGACACCTGCCGCCAGGCATAATGCTGACGGAAAGTTTGAATGAAGCTATATGGTAGATATCTGCTTATTTAAAGACTTAAATATTCAGAAGAGAGAGTTGATAGGCCAATCCTGACATATGGCTCTTCTTAGGATGTTGATCAAGCTTTCATTGAACTTCTAGATTATCCCGGTGCATATTTGGAGACTGAACTATCTTAAATGTATTCAATTTCATATACATTGCTATTGCAGACTGAGCTTCATGGATTAGCAGCTTTGCAGTGGTCTATATGTCAGGACTCACTCAGCAGGTGTTCATATAATACTTCTCCCTTTTTTCAGAAAGTGCTCTTATTTGGCACTTAGACGTGAATAACATGTTTAGAACTTAGTTCTTTATCTGTTTAAGAAACTTCTTTTATAGTTAATGTTAAATTTGCATCAAACTCTTAATATTAACGCACTGGTTCACCAATAATGTTCCACGGTTACAACCATTATATGGTGGTAATTGTCATAATTTGTTTGGATTGCATGTTTTCATTGTTTTTAAGTTTAAGTCATGCTCTTACGGTATTTTTTTCAGGACTTTTGAACTTTATATTTCTTTGTATCTGTAACAAAAACCGAATTACTCTTTCAAACACTGTCTTGGTCAAAATAAGTAGGTTTTTTAACTTGTGAATGTGTACTAAATAATCAAAATTGAAAAAGAAAAAGCAAATCATTGGATAGAATATCAACTGTGAGTAAAATTAAATTTTATTCCTTCTGTTTAAACTTTATCAATCACCATTATCACTCACTTTAGAAGATTTATTATCTGCCGAATCTGTGCGTATGCTTGGCTATGAAGTGCTAGGATAGCAATCTTGAAGATTTATGGTTTTAATGCATAAGTAGAAATATTATGTGATTATACAATTGAATCGTCCATGTACTTGAGCTGACAGGCGCAGTGAAGCTCGTGTGATGTATGAGAAGCTTCAGTCTCACCCAAATCCTCAAGTAAGCAAGAAGGCAAAAAAATTTATATTCGGCTTCCAGGTATATTGAGTAGTTGACTAGTTGCTTATTATGTATAAAATTGATTTGAAAGAATTGTAAGCCGTTATTCAAAAGTGGAACTTAGTAGGGACACTGGGTGACATGATTTACACGATAACATTCACATTTTATTTGGCAGGCAATGGAAATGATGAAGGTTAAAAGCTCAACGCTTTCTCCTGCAAGCACTGGTTATCAGAACTTTTTTGAAGCATTTGTCGAAAAGAAAACAAATTATCCAGTGCGAGAGGATGAAGTAGCTGAAGGTGCATTGAGCAGTACTGTCCCATATATTATTTTTCTTGTTTCTCCAATACTAATCGTGATACTATTTGCTGCTTTAAGGATCCAATAATGATTTTGTTTTCTCTGTTTGGATGTAAATAGTTCCCAAAAATTGTTTTGGAGCATACATTTGTATAAAGATCGGCATTGAGTTGACAAAAAAAATTGATATCAAAGTGCATAATATAGAGTTACTGGTAGCTATGTAATGTTACATCAATGCGAAAGCATCTGCAATGTTCCTCGATAGCTTCTGTTCAATTTAGAAAAGAGAAAACGTAAGGTCAGGATCATAAAAAACAACACCAAAGTTGTCTTTTTGAGTTCATAAACTGTCTTGCTTTTTCACTGAAATTGTAAAATGTAGTGCTGATTTTTCATAGAAATCTTGTATTGTTCATGCCATACTTTTACTATTTATTGCAGTCTTTCTTTGTAGGGAACAATATATAAATCCTACATATTAAAATCACATTTCAAAATTAATAAACTTGTTAAATTATTTCAAAATTCAGTTGTTAATTCCAATTAAGCCCAGGTTTGGTACACATTAAAATTTTCATTTTCATTCTTCTACTCATTCTCAACTACACATTTTTCAATAAAATAATATTTTCCATCACATCAATAATTTTTCCTTCTTTTT